>PVHP010017042.1:0-34954 GCA_004024765.1 Zapus hudsonius
TCCTTCCCTCCCTTCCTTCCCTCCCTCCTTCTTTCCTCCCACCTCTTTAATCTTTCCCCCTCTCTCCCACTCTTGCCCTTCCTTCCTTCCCTTTTTTCTTTCCTTCTTTCCTTCCTTTTTTCTTTCTTTCTTTCTTTCTTTCTTTCTTTCTTTCTTTCTTTCTTTCTTTCTTTCTTTCTTTCTTTCTTTCTTTCTTTCTTTCTTTCTTTCTTTCTTTCTTTCTTTCTTTCTTTCTTATCTTTTCTTTCCTTCTCTCTTTCTTTCCTTCCTTCCTTCCTTCCCCTTTTGACTGCATGGTGTATACTGCCTTGTGCTTTTATTTCCTGTTAGTTACACTTAATGATCAGTAGGTTTTTACATACAAATGATACGTGACATCAGAAAACTAGACAAGGATCTGGTATCCCCTTGCACATCACAGAAGAACAGGCCTTTGATTACTTGTTCTCTCCAAATAGTTTTCTTCATTTTGTCGATGACTCCCAGGTGCCTTTGGAAGCTCAGGCCACTGCTCTTGTTTCTGTCATCCATCCTGCATTTGAACTTGACATTTGCAAACACTTTGTCCTGTCTCTATCCTTCCTTTATTCTCTACTGAAAGATTTCTAGTTTTGCTTCAGGAAGGCTGGAAACCAGGGATACTTTGCAGATGAGTATATATCTGTACAGTATTATCTTGTAGCAATGTCTCAGAGAGGCCAAGAATAGAAGTTCAGAAGTAATGAACCCTATGAATCTGCTGAGGTCTCACATCCTTCCTTAAATGAAATCAAACCTCCTTTCTTCTCTTTCTTCTATTCCCGAGCATAGGACCATTAAATGGTGAGATTTTTTTTCATTCATACAAATCTATACACATATTTTTCTCTTCTTCAGGGTTGTTGATCAAACCTACAACATTGAACAGACCAGGAAAGCACTGAGTTACAAATCCCCTTTACTATTTTATACATTTTAATCATATTATTCTCTGCATTCTTTATGTCCATCTGTGGCAGTTAGCTTTCTATTTGCTGTACAGAAAGACCCAAGCAAAAGTAGCTTGTGCAGGAATGGATTTGTGTGGCTTATGGACTCGAGGGGAGACTCCATCCTGGTAGGGAAAATGATGGCATGAGCAGAGGGTGGACATCACCTCCACCATAGCACTGCAAACAGCAACAGGAAGGTGTGCCAAACACTGGCAAGGGGAAGTTGATTTATAACCCCATAAGCCCGCCCCCAACAACACAGCTCCAGTGAGGTTCTAATCCCCAAACTGCCATCAGCTGGGGATCAATCATTTAGAACACATTCACTTGTTTGTGGGGGACACATGGATCAAACCATGACACCATCTAAGGATAATGTTTGTTTTACCTGTTTGTATGTATATACATATACATGTTTGTTTATAAATATGGCTTATTACTGTGCATCCACAATGTTCAGTGTAGCTGAAGGTCATTTTGTCTTTTGTTATTATCTACTAATTTAGGCTGTCCTTAAAGTCACTATATAGCCTGGGTTTTCTCAGACTCAATATCCTCCTACACTATCCCCCTGAGTTCTGAGATACTATGCTGGCTCGAAGGAATATTATTAACTTCATGATTCAATTAACTTTATTCAATCAATTTATTACCAACTATTTTCCAGACACAGTAATAGGCTTTGGAATATAGTCAGAGCTCCTACCATGGATTAAGGGAGCAAGTGAACATGGGACTTCCAAATGGATAGTGGTATATACAAAGACCTTCAAGTTCATTACCAAGTATATGAGTGAATTATCTAAAGCAAAGTGTAAGACAACAGCTATTGATCACAAACTTCTTTTAACTGAATGATGTGTTTATTTTAGTTCAGAAAAAAAATGTTCTGGGATAAATATGGAATTCCACACTGGGACAAATGGAGTTACTAATGTTTTGTTCAATATATACAAAAGTAATCTCTTTTTAAGAAAGAGACTGATTTCCATCTTTTAAAGATACTAGATAAAATGGTTGTACATTATGATTGTTTGCCAAGCAAATGAAACCACTAACGATATTATTAAAGGATGCTGTTCTTGTCTGCTTTCTGCTTCTCTAATATAGAGAATATGTGAGAGTGGGTGGAATATTAGCAACATTAATTGATTGGGCTGATCATGAAGTTTGGAAAATCTATTGCATGGTACTGGCATCTGGGACGGTGCTTCTTGGAGTATCATTCCGTGGAGGATGCTGAAGGGGGAGAGAGGACTGGGGTTGCCCTGAGTGATCTGAGTGTAGCACAGTAGTAGGCCTGCAGTAGAAGCTTTGGAATAGCTGAACATGCGCAGAATATGGCTGAAGACTCCCAGAGTGAAGTAAGCACAAAGCTAGAGCAGCGTTCCTGATTCTTTTAAAGTTAATGATGATCAACCCTTCCTAGAAGGGTTGAGATGTTTGGACTCTTGTCTGATGTGAGGGAACAGGAAGTCACACCCTTTGACTAGGATTGGGAGGAAGTAGGGGGTAGGGAGAGGGCAGAGGGTTGGACAGTTACTATAGAATAGGTAGAAGGAAATACATTTTGTTTTTGACTTGTTTCCCTGTCTGCATGGAACAGGGAATTTGCAGTTCCTAGCTAGTCCCAATGCACCTTAAAATCTAGACTACCCAGATTCTTGTCCTATAAATTTAAAGAATTGAAATTATAAACCACCAGAGGGGAAGGTTTAGTGGGGCTTTATTAGATTAAGAAGGGAAAATATAGGATGTTCCCACCATGAGATAAAAGAGAGCCCCAGCCCCTCCCCCCCACAGGCCTTGGAGGTTTAGATGTCTCTCTGCTGGTCAGCCATGAGGAAGAGAGAGCCCTTTGTCTCTTTTGGGTGAGTATATCTGTGCGCTTCAGGTGAGGCAGAGAGAAGGAGGAATAAAATTGAATTCTAGTTAAACATACCTCCCACTCTAGGGAAGGCCCTCAGCTAAGGCAAGAGATAAGGGGAGACTGCAAACTTAAGTTTCAGGACTCTCCTGCTCTTTATTTTTGGGATCTCACTCACCCTAATCTGTCACATATATGTGTGCACATTGAGGCCTGAGGTTGATGTCACAAATGTTCTAATTGTTCTCATTATTAAGGCCGAGTCTCTCACTGAGACTAGAACTAGACCAGTCAGGCAGTGATCCAGAAGGATTCCCTGACTGTCTCCCCTGAGCTGGGATTCAAGGTGTGTACCACCATACGGATTCTGGGGATTTCAATTTAGATCCTCAGATTTGCACAGTAAGTACTTTACCTACTGAGACCATCTCTCTAGCCATTTTTGATTTTTTTATTATTTTATTTTATTTTTTTAGGCAGGGTATCACTGTGGAGTCCATTCTGGCTTGGCTCCAGATCCTCCTACTTCAGCTTCCCAGAGGCTGAGTATAGGTGTGTCCAACCACACCCAGTTAGAAATATGAGTTAATTATTATTCCTCGAGTTTTTGCGACATGATTTTGCTACGTAGCCCAGACTGGACTAAATGTCACTATATTCCACAGACTAGTGTTAAACTCTGCAGTTCTATTGCCTCAGCCTTTTGGACCGTGGTGCCCAATAAAATATTGTTTTGATATCAGATAATAAACATGGAACTGATTGGTCTATACCAATATAAATATTTACAATATTAAGGGAGAAAATTTTCAAAATAACAGATCCACAAACAATTCTTGAAAAGGTTCTGTAGAATGTGTGTGTTTTCTTTGGCACACAAGGAGCAAGTGTGAAATATTCTATTCTGTTCTTATTTTTATCTTTTAAACATTGTCATCCTTTTCTTTTTAGTTTTTGTGAAACCCTTTAAAAATCTTTTATTAGAATGCTTGGTTTTCGTACATAAGTGGCATCCCTCATCCTTCTGACGGGGCTATAGTCAGCACCATTTGCCCGCAAGAAAAACTAGAACACAAAAACCTTTACTCTTTCACTGACCCTTCCAAGAATTACCCTTCTCAAAATCGGATTCAGGATTTCTCTAAACCCCTCGGCTAATTTGCATTTCTAATGATTAGAGATTCTGTTTCAGGGCTGAGTTTTATTCACCTTGGAGCCTGGAACCTGGACCTCCTGCCAGGCAACCTGTTCAGTGTGTTGCAAATGGAAATAATGAATGAAAAGGTCAGCCAGTCCATTTAAGTAATAACATTTTTCAGATTTCAAGATGTCATAGTATTGTGACATAATCCATATGTGTTTCCAGAGAGCCAGAAAGAAAGCAAGGTTTTAACCTTTAGTTTTAATAAATACTTCCCAATACAAAAAATAAAAAAAAATTGAAACATACTGGCGCTTTAACCAATGAACTGAAAACAACTAAGAAACAAAACAAAACCAAAAAAAACCAACAAAAACATTTTTCTCATTTCACAGAATTAGATGAAAGCAATTTAAACATACAACAGCCATGTACATTTCCTCACTATCAAGTTTCATGCTGGTGTTTTGCTTTTCTTATTTTACTTTGTGTGTTGTGTCTGCCTGTTGGTGATTCTTCACGTTGAATTCAGTTGCATTCCTTTTCCAGCCCCTAATTATACCCTCAGACTTTGTAAAGATGCATTTGTATCTGAGAGCAATCAAGAAGCATATTAGAAATCAGTTGTACAGAGTTAGACTCTTATAAATGGAAGGTCTATTACATTTGTGTTAGAAACAGAATGTTCATCCTGGAAATCAATTGCACTTGATAGACGAATATTGATTGTTTAGGACATGCATTGCTCCAGATCCTGTGGGATATACTGCCATAAATAAAATAGCATCCTTGCTGCAGGGAGCTCACGGTTTATAAGATAGCATTATGTAGTGACTACCAGTTCAGATCTGCAATTAGGGCTAATGTTCAAATCTTGTTCACCATTCATATGCTTTGTGATTTCTTTGAGTTACAGTGTCCTCCACTAGATAGGAACAGAGCTAATCATGACATCACTTTCAACAGTGAACTTGTACTGAATTTTATTCTGGTTATAAAATCAGTACACATTATTTATTTAAAAATCAACTATGATAAAAATATATAAATAAATGAGAGAATGTTTAATGCCATCTGTCTGATCTCCAGCCCTGAAAGAACCATGTGAAGAGTTTGGAATACCTATTTTCAGACAATTTTCTCATGTATGTGCTTATATACTCTTATGTAAATTTTTATTTGCAATATCAACATTGTCTTGAAATCCTTCTTTTAAATAATTTTGCAATAGATGCTTGATTTACAGAAACAAAATGTAAAAATAGTGTAAGGTTCCATTTATCTTTCATTCAGTTTTACCTTATACTGGCATCATATATAACTTGGTATATTTACCAAATCTAAGAAATGACATTTGCATCTTACTCTTAAAAACTTTCCATACTTCACGTACATTCCATCAGTTTTGAACAGATTTGTGTGTCTGTGTGTTCATGTGTGTAGTAGGTACAGGTATGGACATGTGGAAGTCAGAGGGTAAATTCAATTGTCAGTCTTCACCTCCTACTTTATTTTGGGCAGCCTCTTCTGTTTTGTTGTTCTGCTTTGTTAGGCTAGATGGTCCCTGAGCTTCTAGGTGATTCTCTCGTTTCCACCTCCCTTCTCCTTCTAGGCAAGCTGGGATTGCTTGGTGTCCAGCTTCATGTGGATGCTGGGTGTGAACTCAGGTACTCTGTGACAAATACTTTGTCGACTGTATTATCTCCTCAACCCCTGAAGTCCTTTCTCTGATAGAAACTGAATCTAGAATTCTACAGTGTACTTCATTGGTTAGGTTTCACTTAGCGATTCAGTATATGAGCCTATCACGCTCACTCAGGCACGCTGCCCTTAAAAAGCAGTTTGAACAAATAAAACCCACACAGTATAGTTCATTGGACTTTCCTTTGAATGCTGGTCAAGGTGCTTTCATCTATCTCCGATCAGTTCTCTGTATTACAGATACCCTTGTATTCTGAAGTTTTGTTTGCCTATCACAATCGATCTCTTCCAATTTCATTTTTGCTAATGTCATTATAGAAAAGTGTTTTTATTTTGAATGGTCAAATTTATAGCTCTCTTCTAGTGGTAACTTTTATTGTTTGAATGCTGAGGAAACCCAGTTTTAATGATGAAAGAAATAGCTACAATCCTTTTCCTTAGCTGTGGTGGTTTTTTGTTTTGTTTTGTTTTTTTTTTTTTTTTTTTTTTTTGCAGTCGCTACATAAAAGTAACAGCAATCCTCCACTGACAAATTCTTTGTCAATGGTCAACGAAGTAAGCCATTGGGAGACATGGTATTAGAAACTGGAGTTCTGCTCCTTGACGCCCCTTTCATTCTACTGGAACCAATGTTCATTTATTTATCAGCATTGATTATCCCCAATCTGACCTGGTAATACAGTATGTGTCCGGTAGTGCAGTTGTAGGTAAGGAAGTTCCTTTAGAAGTTGTTATTAATTTGATGAGGTGGTTTACAATCCCCAGAGGAAAGCAAACCTTCCCATATTATACATAGTGCTGCATATCTGCTATGGACTGAAGTTGAGGCAGAGTTAACATCAGCGTTCTTTTCCACTTGGATGAGCAGAATGAGCATAAGCCTGAGACAGAGTTCAGCATAGTGTTATTCAGCTTCCATTCGAATTCCGTTTCTCCCTTGTTCACTATGAGTCTATGAAAGCATGTTAGATGTCCACTGACCCCAGATAACTAAATAAATCCCTGTGTGTAGTCATTGAACCAAATCCAAGTTTCTATCTGTGCAAATGCCTGCCCAAGATGGATTTGAGGGATTCAAAATAATTCACCCATTAAATCCACATATCTTATGGAATACATTCATTACTCACCCATTATTCTGGCTACATGCATTTTTAGTTTTTCCTTTTTCTTTGGGGGATGTTTATGGAGACTCTGGATTCTGGGACACTATACAAGTGCATTTATTTCATTGCATGTACCTTAGTGATATGAACCTGATATTTTATGCTGGTCAGATTTCCCATTTGAACGCGGAGGTGATATCTTGCAAGGAACAAGGGCACGAGATGGACTTTTCTGCACTTCTTTTCTGCGTTTCTCACAGAAATCTTAAATTGTGTTCAGAATGAGGTTTAAAATTACTGCTTTCTCAGAGACCGGAGATGAAATCCAGGGGGGCTTTCTAAGCTGCAGTGGATGGAAATCTTTGGAGAAAAAGTAAAAAAAAAATCAGTTCATTTTAATGATTGGCAATAAAAAAAAAAAAGATAAACCATTGTAAAATTCTAAGATCAGGAGTGTTGAGTCCGAGCAAAGAAGTATGGACTTCCTTGGAGATGCACAGCTGAGAAGGAACTTGAGGTTCTTTTTCAGTCAATCATCTGGAACATATTAGCCTTGGTTGCTGAAAATCAAAATAATGACATGGTAATTGCTAAGGACCCAGGCTCCATATATGAATGTTCTGGAATGGAAATGAATACTCCACTTTTTTCTTTCGGAAAAGCAAGCATTGGTAGGTTGGTCTAGAATATGCTTCGACTATTTTAATAGAGCTGGGTTCTATCTAGGAAGAAATGAAAATATATCTGTGGCAAGTCCCACAATTAGGCTTCTTGGTTGTAAATGTCCTTCCTTGTAGCATCAATTCAAAGTATATTCCCATTGGAGTAAATTAGATTTGAAAGTTCTAACCCCCTGGTACAGAAAGACGATGTGAAAATTCAACCCCAGAGAAAGTCTACTGTGCTGTTGGTTTTTCATATTATCTGTTTGCAAGGAAAAATCAGGACAAATTTGGCTTAGAGTGAAAGGAAAAAACGTGAGACCAAACATTTTAAAGTGTGTGTGTGTGTGTGTGTGTGTGTGTGTGTGTGTGTGTGTGTGTGTGTGTCACGGTGAGGGTGTAGAGAAATCAGAGGACAACGTCGAGATGCTCTTCCACCTTGTGGAGATGAGGTTTCTCTCGTTTTCCTGCTAGGAAGGCCAGACTAGCTGGCCATGAACATGGCTAGTCTCCTGTCTTGGCCTCCTGTTGATTCAGGCATGCTGGGATTACAGACACATGCACTACTGTGCATCAGGATTTTTGTGGGTGCTGGGGAGCCAAAGTCCAATTGCAGAGCAAGCACTTAACCACTGAGCCATCTCCTCGGGCCTTGGAGTCTACTAAAAAGAGATTCAGCACATTCCAAGCAATAGAGAACCAATCCCAGGAGCTGGGATGGGGGAATATTGAGGAGGCCTGAATTAAAGCCAGGGGGATGGGCTGGAGAGGTTGCTCAGTTAGGCACTTGCCTCCAGTGCCTAAGGCCCCAGTTCAATTCGCCAGGACCCACATAAGCCAGACCCACAAGGTGATGACCCTGGTGCGCTCTCTCTCTCTCTCTGTCTCTCTCTCTCTCTCTCAATCTCTCTCTTTCTCTCTGCTTGAAAATGTATAAATAAAATATTTTAAGCCAGGGGGATAGAAAAAGGGTGGATAAAATTCTCTTTAAACCAACTGATCTGAGGTTCTCAGGGAGGCTGTTTCTAGAGGTATAAATCAGAACATCAATTATAAATCTTTCTTCCTGTCTAATGTAAGGCTAAAGCCTTACATTAAAGTTTAAGGATCGGCAACTTGGGTGTTTTTTCCTGCAAAACACCAAATAGTTAAGTATTTCAGACTTTGTGAGTCACAAATTCCATGGCCTCTGCCTCAATATTCTGTTCTAGCTTTCATAGAAAATTAACCCAGCTTGTGTAACTGAGTGTGGTTGTGTTCAAATAGCTTTTCAGACAAAATATTGAAATTTGAAATTTCTTTAAATTTTCTTGTGGGAACTGAGTGGAAGAGGGGGCGGAAAGAATGGAAGAGCCATGGTGGGGGAGAATATCCAGAGACATTACCCCCCCCCTCTGTAATAACACACAAAATGGGGGGGAAGCTGGCATACTACAGTGTTATCCATAACCCCCAACCCACAGGGTGATCCAGCATTCCCACTGAGGAGGATAACCCAGTGTGTTTGGGACATGGGATACCAATACAACATTTGCCCAGACAATGTATCTAATTTTGAATAATAAAGATATATAATTTCATGTGGTTTTACTCGTGTTTAGATCCCCTCCCACTTCGGTGAAAAACATCAATTCAAAAATGTAAGAAGTGAAAATGTGACAGTAGGGCTGGAGAGATAGCACAGTGATAAAGTACTTAATGCCCAGGTGTGAAAATCTAAGGTCTCATCTCCAGCACCCTGGCGAATGTATGTGCTTGGCAACTTGCCTGTATTCCCACTGCTCAAAGGCAGAGACAGGGGATGGCCGGAATTAACTGGTTGGCTTCACTGGGCATACTGGGAAGTTTTGGGTCAAGGAGATAAACCCAGCCTCAGTAAATAATGTAAAGATGATTGAGGAAGATACGAAACATTGGATTCTGCCTCCACATGCTCCCACACACATGTGAGCATGCAAACATACATATGCACACCCTCCCCCCCATAAAAATAGGGGTTTTCCAACCCTGCCTTTTGACACTTCAAAGTAATTGTTCCCCCAAGTGATTTTCTACACCAGCATAAAGATTTACCTTCTTTTATAAATTTAAAAGGAAAAACCATTTTTTTCTTTTTCTTCTAAGGAATAGCATTTTATTATTATTTTTTGATTTTTTAAGTCTTATATATTTGTTGTCAATAATGAGTTACACTATTCAGTGGGCAAACAACGAGCTGTCATCCTCAATTCCCCAATGCCCCCCTCCCCATCCCCAGTCAGCTGGATATCCTCCTCCATGGGCCATCTGGATCAGTCCTTGTGGCAGGGGACACTGGATAGCCCAGCACTCAGCCTGGTCCTCTTGGCCCAAGTGTGTTGTTACTGAAGGGTGCCATGCCTCTGGATAGTCTCCCCCACCATGGCTCTCACATTCTTTCCATCCCCTCTTCCGCTCATTTCCCTGAGTCGTGGTAAGGAATAGCATCTTATATTCTCAAAAAAGTAACTGGCTGCCAACAGTTTTTTCTCATGGCAACTGGATTTATCAGGAACATACTTACTATTTCTCTGTGCTGGGCTCTCTTCTCAAATTCCAATACTAGACCAATGTTTGTTTGGTTTCATATTAAAGATGCAAATACCATAATTTCCAATGAACACTCTTTCAAGACGGAAGAAAAAGAATGTGTATTCTGGGATCTAGGGACATAGCCTTAAGCTGCCAACTTGATAAATTGTTTTTGAAATCAGGTGTTCTATGTTAAAATATTATGATAATGCTATGGTCTATAGCACCGCATAGCAATGTTGATTTTTATGAACCCAAACATAAATCACTAAATACCTTGCTTCCTCCCTCTTACCACAGAACCTGTGAATAATGAGTAGTTCTTTCTGATTACCATACCACACAACTGGGCACACCTCAGGTTAGGAAACCTCCCTTGACGCATTCCAAATGGGATGGTTTTGGTTTTGAAGGGTGTGGGGTGAAATGCAGGAGCATCCTGGTTGTAACGCACAGTAACCACAAGAGATCCACCCCCCACCCTCCATTGCATGGTTTTCTCATGAACATTCAGCTCTGGTCCAAGGAGGAAGGATGATGTGTCTTTCACCTTTAGATGTGGATTTCCTTTTTTTTAAAATTAATCTCTGACTTTTAATTGGTGAGACCTTTTTATATATTCACAGTAGAAATAAATTAAACTTTAAGAAGAAAAGCCAGGCATGCATGGTGTTGCACGCCTTTAATCCCAGCACTCAGGAGGCAGAGGTAGGAGGATCTCTGTGAGTTTGAGGCCACCCTGAGACTACATTGTGAATTCCAGGTCAGCCTGGGCTAGAGCGAGACTGTACCTTGAAAAACAAAAACAAAAGAGTTAAGAAATACAGAATTGAAATAACATTCCTTGAGGGTATAATATTGCTGATAAGAAACTGCAGCAGCTACACAGCAAGAATGAAAGAAGTTCTAAAAAGTCCCCAGAGAAAATAACAGATGACTTTAAAAATAATAAGCATTAAGAAGCATTTTTTTGACAGAAAATTCCTCCTTAGCAGTAATCAATTACAAGAAGACAATGTATTTTTTTTTGTAATTTCATATAATTTTATATGGGGTTCCATTTTCCTGCTTCATGATATTTGTGTTAATTATTGAGCTAAACTATCCTATCTGAAAACATGAAGGTAGATCAGTCAGTTTTTTGGTTATAATAAGAATTTGGCAAATCTGAGAAAGCCGGTAGATGGCACACCAAAACCAATGAAGTGATAGAACCTCTGGCCAAGGGCAGACAAACCAAAGAAGCCACAGGAAATTGGCTTTCCAGGACATTTAATTGAATGACTCCGAGACTCTGTGATTAAGAAGCCTGCAGATCAGGATCTGGAGAGATGGCTCACAGGGTAAAAGTGCTGCTTGATGCTTAAGTATGGATCTGATTCTAATCCTCAGTCCCCTCAGGAATGAATGGTTGGTCATGGTTATGGTCATGCATGCTTGTGACTCCAGGGCTGATGGGGATGAAGACAGGAGCATCATCACTGGAGTTCACTTGTTAGCTATACAACAGAAAAATGGCTTGGGCTCTGGGTTAGTGAGAGAGAGACTCTGTCTCAGGAAAAGATGGACGAGTGGTAGAATACACTAGACATCTTCATGTGTATGTTCTGATCACACACATTTGTGAGTACACACATACACACGTGCTAAATAATAAAGTAAAAAGAAAACAATAATAGAAGTTACCAATTGCCTGGGAGAGTTTCTGGCTCTATATAGTGCCCCCCCCCCCAACTCTAAGATGTGTCTGTTTACATAAAATATTTCTCTATAACCTTAAATAATTCATTTTCATTATCACCTCTGACCAGAAGTTGGTCATTCTTTTTCTTTTTTTCTTTACAATTTACAATATTGTTTTGTTCCCTGGTTCCAAAGCTGATCCTTTTACTCCAGTATCAATTCCAGATTCTTCCAGAAACATCCATTGAGTTCTAGTTTCAAATATCCACTGAACATAAAGAAGGAGGTAACCAAAGCAGACATTGAGCCTCTGTGCTGTGTGTATGGAAAAGAGATAAGATTAAATGATCCTGTTGTTTTTGAAATTTTCGTGTCCTTGACTGACCAAGCTCACCTTCTTCAGGTTTCTCTCTGCTCCAGATGACCTTCAGAAACACAATTCTCTCTGCATCTCTTTCAGACTCCCCATTAAACTAGTTTGATGGCCTTTCCCCTGCATTCATGCTTTCTGGTTCTCTGTCCTATAGATGTCCCTCAGCCTGGCTGATTGAGAACCTTAAAGCACCTTACTCTTGCCCTCTCTGCCAGGACTGCTTTGCTCCATGGCATTGTTGTAACTTTGTTTCCTATTTGACCTTCTTTCTCTCTCTTCCATGTCGGTTCCCCCTCCCTCTCCTCTCATCATTCCCTAGGCAGACTTCACTCCTATATATCATGTAAGATTGTGAATTTCATTAGATAAATTTGCCTCTTTTTGTGCTTCATTAGAGTATTGGCTTCTAGAAACAGAGACCATACCTTTCACATCTGCAAAGGGTGGTGGTATACATGTAGCCAGAAGAAAATCTGAAGAGTAGATAAGGCACCCACATGAGAAAGGAAACATAAATAATGGAAAAGAAACATAATGTATACAGTATAGAGGGGACATTTTTAAGATGCAGAGAACTATGTAGAAGGCGTTTTGGTCTCATGAGACCAGATCAGAGTGCATCTTGTAACCCAGTCACAGGGTCCACAGTGTATTTGGCTGTTATCCATCAACACTTCTTATTGGGAGTTCAGATGTTACCAAAGTGATCAGCCCTTCTTGTTTCTCTAAGAGCTTTCTTAGCCAAGGTTAACATTCCCCTGGTATTAAGAACACTTTCAGAATAGGTCTTGAGATGTTTGTGTGAGGCATTCCATGCATAGTCTAGAAGATGAAGGAAGATATTGTGGATCTAAAAAATACAATGAAATTAAATTTCCCAGTTCATGAGCGTGATAGATGGGTAGAAAAATTCTGAAAATGATTAAGAGGATAGTGAATTCATGGTGGGCTTAGTGATCATCCTCTTATGAGAGAGAAAGTTGGGCTGATCACGTCTATTCACCACCTAGTTTCTCCACAGGACAAACATTAATTTATGGTTTAGTTGCCTATTTCCTCCACTAGATAAATTATACACACACACATATATGTATGTATGTATGTACGTATGTACGTATGTATGTATTGGTTTCTCCTTGCTGTAATCATGGAACAGTTGTTCAATGAAAAGCCAGAAAAGCCAGTGACACTTAGGTCTTTCAATGTATGAAAAAAGTTAAATTGAGTAAAAATGTAACACAATTTAATATGTAACACAGTGTTGAAGGAGATGAAGTCTACACATAAGTAGGTGTTAAAACCTTTTTGGTTATTTTCCAGTAGGACCAGAGTAAAAGTGCTATGAGAGTTTGAATGTGAAATGTCCCCCATAGACTTAGGTATTTGGACACTTGGTTCCCAGCTGACCGTGGCACTTGGAGAGGTTGGAACCTTTCAGAGGTAAGTCTTGTTTAGCAGAAATCAGTCCCCAGAGATAGGCCTTGAGGTAATAAGACAGCCCCATTCCCGGTTTGAGCTTTCTGCTTCCTGGTCTGTTGAGATATGAACAAATCATGCAGTCATCACCATAAGCTTGGGTACAGTCATGCCTTCCTCATTATGGGACTGTGAGCTAAAACAAATCCTTCCACTATTTTTAATTTAAAATTTTATCTTTATTATCCATAGTTAGATACACTGAATGAGCAAATAATGTGTTGGTATCCCCAATTCCCCAATTTCCCTCTTCCCTGTCCCCAATCAGCTGGGTATCCTCATCCGTGGGCAAACTGGATCAGTCCATGTGGTGTAGGGGGTTATGGATAGCCTAGGAGTCAACCCGGTTCCACCACCCTTTGTATGTTGTTACTGAGGGTGCCATGTCTCTGGACATTCTCCTCCACCATGGCTCTTATAATCTTTCCGCCCCCTTTTCCATTAAACTGCTTGCCAGGCTGGTGGTCACAGCACAGAGAAAGTAGCTAATCCAAGGGCCATATTGAATCCAGTGTATTCCACAAAAGAGGGCCATTGGAAACCGTGAAATTAAAAAATGTCAGGGAGAGAGTATGAATAACATATGGGTACAGTGGTCAAAACTAGCAAGTATTAAAAAAATTATGTCCATAGAGAATTGAACTTAGAAAGTGCTGACAGTGTTTGGAAAGCAGAGGGGGGAAAGTTGCTGTAGAGGGTAACTTGGGCCTCACCAGTTACTACTATGGACAAACATATATAAGAGGAAACCAGACTCCAAATTAATTCACCAGTAGGTTAATGAGGCCTGTCTATGATTATGGGCAATGATTTTTGAAAACTGTTGAGAAATGACCTGGTATTAGCTACATAGTGGGGAGGAATATTTATGGATATATCCATATATATATATATATATATATATATTCATTCTTAGTTCCAAACCACACAGAACAAACAGAAGTATTTTGGTCAGCAGCAGGGTGGATAGAAACGTCAAGAGAGCTGTTTACAAATATTTATTGGGTCATGATGTGGAAACACGATTAAAATTATTCTGTGTGATTTAGTTAGGAGTGCTTATGGAAAGCTGGGGGAAGGTGCACTTTAGCTGAAATTAAGCATGTTTTATGGTTTGGAAGTGTTAAAAGATCATTTCTTGTAAAAGAAAATTCATGACTCTCACAGAGTAAAAGTGAACTTGCATTAAAAATTTTTCACTTAACTCTTGAATAAGGAAACTGCTGAGGCATTTGAGCCACTTCCAAGTCATACCCGAAGTACACATCCACATCTGAAAAATATTCCCTTAGAGTAAGAACCCAATGCAGCATAGCTTTCATTGAGTCACAAAGTTTCTTAGCGTTCTTTTATGATCAAAAAATACCAAAGTTGAAAATTAATGATAGCCTGGATAAATACGGTATATTGGCATATTCATAGATTGGAAAATTCAGTATTGCTAAGATTCTAGCCCTCTCCAAACTTATCTATATTCAGTGTAATCACAAGAAAAATCCCAGTTAGCTTTCTCTTGAACATGGCATGCGCGCGCGCGCACACACACACACACACACACACACACACACACAAATTCACAAATTATTCTTGATTAGCAGGCATGAACTATGGCACTTGCTAATTCTATGCTCTGCTTATTACCAGAAAGGCTCCAGAAGAATTCACAGTATCACATGTTGAAGATACTGTAGAAAAAAGCATTCCTGTTTTTTTTCTGAGTTGCTAAAATGAATTAACATCTTTAAAGTTCTGAGATCATAACCTAGCATCCAGAAAGCCAGTTCCTGAACCTAAGTTCATACATTTCAGTCGTCTTCATAGTGATACAACTGAACAGCCTTCCCCAGTGGATGAGGCTTTCCTATGGCCTCTGCTTGGTCTTTGGTGTCCAGCCTTGCCTTTCTTCCTGTTCCCTTACTTACCTAGTAAACATCTCTTCTTGAGATCATATTGGAGTCTTAGAAGATGTAAACAAAACAAGCAACAGAAACACAGGGGGAAGGGTAGGAGAGATTGGACTGAGGTGTCAGGAAACCAAGGAATGTCCAAGTTCACTGGGAAGCCACCCACACCATGCCTCCATGAACCAGGAAAACTTCTCCTACTGGCTTCTAACTACTCCCAAAGGTGGGGCTTCCCACCAGAACTATGGGACAATAAATATCAGTTGTTTTCAGCCATCAGTGCATGGTCAGTTGTTACAGGCTCCAGGAGACAGTTGTAGAGACCTAGACAAACCTCTCTTTCCTGTCTCATATAATCCCTGAAAACTGCAAGGTGTTCAATACATATGAGGTGTACCCCTCATCAATGACCTCATCTTAAAACTTCAGATCCTTAAGTCACAAAGCAGAGCACCGTATAATACAAGGAGAAAGAGATAGAATCCCACCTGAGTTTAAGTTATAGCTCCATCCCCTGCTAGCTAGCTCTATGACTTAGAGCAGTTTTCCTTTCTGGGTAAAACCATCTTTTTGGTCAGGATAAAGAAGAGAAACAGAGGCTTGCAGATCAGTTGCTACATGATAAGCATCCCATGCTCAGTAACTATTACAATGCGATCTTTCCCGTGTGATTATTCTTATTACATTAGCACTGCGTAACTTGCATTGCCTCTAGAGTTTTAATCGTTCTATTTGCTCGAACAATTGAATTTATAATCACGGCATTTATAAAGAGAAGTCTGACTGCTTTAAAAAAATCTCTCTTTATGTCTTGGACGTTTTAGGACTTGAGAAATTAGTGCTTTTCACTTTTATTTTTGAACTCCTACTAATTTCCCAGGATTGTTTAATTCCCCCATGTTTATGACTCACCAATTCATCATCGACAGGGCGCCTTTTACTGCAGTGTGTGACTCAGGGAAAGAATGAACGAAGAGGCTTGAAGCATGTGGGGTGGGGGGGAGAAGAGATGCTTGTGGAGAGGGGAGAGGAGGAACCCTGTGGCTTAGTTTTCCTCAGAAAAGGGAAGACTGAAGAGTTTTTCTGCAGACAAAGGTATCTGAGCCTCTATGTGAGTTTGATTCATTAACTCTCACTGGATTTTATTTTATTTTTAAAATTTTATCTTTATTGCTCAAAATTAGATACATCGATTGAGTAAATATTGTGCTTATACTCCCATTTTCCTTCCCCCTGTCCCCAATCCACTGGGTATTCTCTTCAGTGGGCACATTGGATCAATCACTGACTTTTAAAGCGAGGCTTCCAAGCACTTCTCAATTTTACTATTTTTAGGACCTGATGACAGAACAGAAGAACTGTCATGGCCCTGATGACAGAACTGAAGTGCTGTCATGGCCTTCTTTGCTTTGATGCAGTGTTCTTTCTGCCACGGTCATCATTTTCAACAGTGTATTCTACATATCTGTCAACAATAAGAAGCTGTAGAAGGAGCAATTAGGAATTCGCCTTAATTGCCAGAATTATATGAGAGAATCTGGGGCAAAAATTCTTCAAGGTGGTGTATCTGTTAGTTACTATATTTGTTACTGTGACCTGAGAAGACGATTAAAGAAAGACAAGTTGAGTTTGGTGTACAGTTTCAGCAGGTACATTCTGTCATTGTGGGGAAGGCATAGGAACAGGAATGGCAGTCTGGCGGGTCACATTGAATTCATAGAAACAAGAGGGCGAACAAAACATGGAGCTGGGCTATAAAATCTCACACCCCCCCCATCCCTATACCACACAGTCAGCCACTTTCCCAGCAAGGCTCTACCTTCTAAAGGTTCCACATTCTTCCCAGACAGCGCCCTCCAGCTGGGGACCAAGTGTTCAAATACATGAGCCTCTGGGACCAGGTCACAATCAAAACCACAACAGGTGCTAAAATCAATAACTAATATAAACCCAAAGATGACATCAAGAAAATGATACAATATATCTGCATTGAGTAAAGGGGGAAGTACATGAGATACATATTCTTAACTACTTCCTGGGGGTTATCATTTATATAAATGGATATTAAGAATATGTATCTCATGTAATTAATGTTTCTGATAAATAAACTCAACTGCTGCAGCCATTAACATTTTTAGAAGCAAAATACTACAGTAAAATAATTTACAAACTTCATTATACAACTTACTTCCCTCTCCTCCTTCCCTCGCCCTTCCCCTTTCCTTATTGCTTTTTAAAAAGAATATATATTAAATAGGGTGTCATGTATCCCAGGCCTTCAGACTCACTATGTAGCTTTATGCTCCTGTTTCATCCTGCCTTTATTTCCTAAGTGCTGGGATTCCAGGAGTGGGTCACCACACCCAGCACTGTGATCTAATAATTCTTGATACACAGCCTCAAGTAGCATCATCCAGAGCTGGGCCAGCCCCAGGTGATCAGGATCTTGTGTCAAACTCTGGAAGCAGTTTCTCATTCTAGGCCCTTCAGGACTAGAGTTGGATGTCTAAGTCTACAGGGAATGACTTTTCTCTAAGCTGCACTGTCACAGTGGGGATACCAAGAACATCTCCAGGTGATGATACTGACAGATGTTCACCTACTCAGGTATTCTTTTCCCCATTGTGTATATATGCATTACTGAAGACTGTGCATTTTTAAAAATAGGCATTACACACAGAATAACTGTATGGGGCATGATATAGGAGAGTTAGGCACAGTCTGGACTTTTTCCTTTGAGATTACTCTTTTTATGCATTTTATTTTATTTTCTGAGCCAGGGTCTTGCTATGTAGCGCTGGCTGGCCTAGAACTTGCTATGTAGATCAGGCTGGCTTCAAACTTATTTTGGCCCTCATTGCTCTGGATTATCGATGCATACTACCAGAGCTAGCCGAGATTGCTTTTCTGAAATATCAGATATTTCCGAGTGACTGCTGCAAGAATCAAATAGCTCACTTAAGACTAGGCTCATAAGATAAGATACTCCGTGGTCAGACAGGTTGGTAGGGCCTGTATTTCTTGGTTCTTCTGTATAGAAGCTTGGCTGTGCTGATGGGAACGGATCCCATCGACTCCCCCATGGTAGGAGATGAAACCCACTCTTTATCCTAATAGGCTGACACTGCTTGGGAGTAAGCAGAATCCTAAAGTGGGCTGAAGATTGCTCTGCTCCTACGTACATACTTCCTAAAAGCCTTCCCACTGAGTGTGAGCTTGACTAATGAATAGCACGAGGATGTCACTGCCTTGATAAAATTAAACCCCATCTTATGACAGGACAAAATGTCATGTGTGACAAGAGCCACAGAGGAAAGAACAGTGGGAGATTGCTAAATACCGATAATGGTCCTGATTGTGCGACAGTCAATAATTGGAATGATTATTCCAATAACTCTGAGGAAGTGGATTTTGTCCACCACCCGTGTGCTTGGCAGTGGCCTAGGCTGAAATCCAGACATCACACTCAGCTACTATCTAGGTTTCAGCCTAGGGGAGTCCTAGGTATATCTACTCTTGATGAGCCCTAATCCTTGAGAACTGTGGCTTCAGAAATAAGTTCTTTTATGCCACTATGTGCCCTGTTATTACCCATTAAGAGCAATTTCTACAAACAGAATATCAAGTCACTGTATTAACTTATAAAGAAGAAAACATAGCGCAAATTACCAAGTGATTTATGAATTATCTCTCCTTTTCCCCTTAACATTGATTGTACCAAAGCCTTTTCTGTTTACTTAGTGGGTTTTTTTTTTCCTTTTTTTTTTCATGGCAGGGTGTCACTCTATCCCAGCTGACCTGGAACTCACTCTGTAGTCTCAGGCTGGCCTCAAACTCATAGCGATCCTCTTATCTCTGCCTCCTGAGTGCCGGTATTAAATGCATGCACCACCGCACCTGACTAAAGAGCTGGAATTTTAATAAATATTTTATTTATTATTTGCTTTTAGGGAGAAAGAGAGAGAAGAATGAGATCATGAATGAGAGAATAAGAGAGAATGAATATAGGTGCTCCAGGGCCTCCCTCCACTGCAAACTTTATTTTTAAAATTAATATCTTTATCATGAATAAGTATATACACTGTATGAGCAAATATTGTGAAGGTATCCCCATTTCCCTCCTCTCTGTCCTCTACCCCCTGGAGTCCTTCCTAGGTGCGCATACCTGCACAAGCCACCTTGTGCATCTAGCTCCACGTGGATCTTGGGGACTTGAACTTGGGCTTTCAGCCTTAGCAAGCAAGTGCTCTTAACTGCTGAGTCATCTCTCCAGCCCAGTTGCAGCCTTTCAATGACTTTGGAAATTGCTATGCAAATTCTTGATGAGCTTAGCTGAGCTTTCGAAAACTTAGTAGAGCAATTATTTTGTGTAATAACTGGTGCCTGACCGAATACCCACTGTGACACAGTTCTGATATTTGTCCTTATAATGAGTTTAACAAGACAAATTGCAGCCTCATATTTATTCCTTACTAAAGAAGAACTTGATCTTGACTGTTCCTCTTTTAATACCTTTCTCTCACGTGTCTATTCCAAAGGACCCTTTCAACATATCACTCATTTAGAACGAATATATGATAATACCTTTTTATAGGCTCAGTGGGAGGAGAAAAAAAGAACATCCCATGAAAATTTCATATTGATTTCCTATCCGAGTGGATAAATGAACATTGCTCAAAGAAACTCTGGTATCCCTGCCAACATTTCAATATTCCATGCCTCATTTCTCTCTTAAATGGAAAAATGTTTTCACTGAAATCTTGGTATGTTTCAATCCATGTTTTCCTCATCCTCCCTGATACGGCTGGTGTGTTTTGGGTGATGGCTTCGACCATGTAACACTTTTCTTGTTAAATAGCAGATTTTTGTGAATTGGTATCTGACTCACGGCCTACTTCTTTAGCTCTGAGGTATATAAATTCACAACTTAAAATAACACCTTGTCAATCTTTCGGGCCGGCCAGTTTGCATTCACACTTATGCCAAATGAGTTTAAAATAAAGGTGTCCATCAGGCAGTAAGTAATGTGGTTTCTCAATTTTGCCCTTTTCTATAAATTGAGACAGGTCTATTTGGGGCAATTTTTTTCCAGAGTGATAAAGAGAGCATTTCCCCATTTTTATCTCTTTTATGATGGCTAATATCTTACATTTATATAATGATTCCTCTGGCCCTTATGAAATAGAAACAAGCCTTGGAAAGCTTCTCTCTCTCTCTCTCTTTCTGTCTCTCTCTTTCTGTCTCTGTCTCTCTTTCTGTCTCTCCCTGTCTCCATCTCTCTCTCTCTCTCTCTCTCTCTCTCTCTCTCTCTCTCTCTCTCTCGTATTTAAACTTTAAGACAAGTCTCCATGTGTTAGAATTCTCAGGGGCATGGCTCTCATAAGATTCTCTGTCATTGACCCTCTGGTGCTGTGGAGCCCTGTGTCATGTTACACTAAACGATGGATATATACTCCAGATTCAGCATGTCTTTTTCCTTAAAGTACTTTTGGTATATCAGGCCAAAAATAAATGTGTGATTTAGTTCTATTATACCCATCTTGAGATTTCATGGGAGTCTATCAGTTTCTTTTTTTTTTTTTGTACTTTCAATTTAAAAATTTTTAATACATAGAAATTGATAGACATACAAAGTTTCTATCTTGAAAGTATACTAAACTAGAAAGAATAGAGAAATAAAAGACAAACAAATCTGGGAATGGGCTCCACAAAAACACAGAGGAGGTTTTGTGTCGAGATTCATTGGTTTCTGTCACACTGGCTTATCCTTTGTTGATTGAATGGCTATGGATGTGGGTCCCTTGTTCATCCAATCATTCTCTGTGGGGCTGAAGACTGGGCTATCCATGGTCCCCTACCACAAAGACTGATACAGACGGCCCACGGAGGAGGATATCCAGCTGACTGGGGATGGGGAGGGGGGGCAACAGGAAATTAGGGATAACAACTCATGGTTGGCCCACTAAACAATGTAACTCTTTATGGACAATAAAGAAAAAAAAAACACAGAGGAAGAAAAGTTTTTGCCTGTCACCTTCTCATTGAGTACCCATTCTCTGCTATGTCCTTTTGTGTCTCTTCAAGCACTATTAATTCATTCATCTCTTCTCTGCCCACTCATTCATTGTTCCATCCATCTACCCTTGTACTATCCCTCTAGTTCGCCTCTCTTTTACAACCCATTCACCCACTCAAAATACATCCACCCAACAAACAACTACAAAGAACCATGTTTCTGTCACTTGCAAATCACTGATGGAAGATCCAATACCAGCATGAGCTTCTTTATAGGACACCCCAGTGATGCCTCAAGAAAATGAACTTCAAGGGCCGGAGAGATGGCTCAGCAGTTAAGTCCCTTGCCTGGAAGGCTCAACATCCTGGGTTCAATCCTCAGTAGCCATAGAAAGCCAGATGTACAAACTGGCATATGCATCTGGAGTTCACTTGCAGTGGTTAGAGGACCTGGTGTGCCCATTTTCTCTCTTCCTTCTCTCTCTGTCTCTCATTCTCTCTCTGTGTGTGTGCGCAAATAAATAGATAAATAATATATATATATATTTTTAAACAAACTTTGAAATATTAACTCCCATTCAGAGACAGGAGAAGAATGTGCTGCTAAATATATCCAAACCTTTGAACATGGCTTTTGCAATTCTTTCTCTCCTACCCTCCTTTCCTCCCTCCCAGGATTCCAAAGGGATCTTGGATTGACTATGCTGTGTTTAGAAGAAGAGGCTTTAGCTCATGTGACCCCAGCGATATAGTTTTGTTTGTCTCATTTCTCTTCATAAATTATTTTCATCAAAGCTCAAAGTTTATTGTCTTTATTTCTGAAGACCAATTTTCTAACAAGGATATATTGGTTTTTTACTTGTTTATTTATTTACAGGTAAGAGAAGTGAATGTCTGTATAAGTCACAATCACCCTGATTTCTTCTTTCTGAGACAAATTCAAACATAATGAATCTCTTAAACCAGACAGAAAGCCCTGTTAAATATCAAATCCTTCTCTTTCAGTTTTAGTCTTCCATTTAATGGAAAGCTGAATGGGTCCAGAGATTGCAATTTCTGCTTTATTTGTAGCAATTCTGATACAAGGATCAATTACATCTTGATTATTTTATCCCTGATACACTTGATTGCTTAGACCAGCATCAGTCCCATTATTGGAAGTAATCAGGATGCTTTCACTACCTCTGAAAGAGAACAGCTTGGTTCTACACAATCACAATTATGCCCTTGCAGACTCTTTCCTTCTGAAAGATAGAGTCATGTTCTTTGGACAAGATAAGTGAAATGAGAAAAGCTGACACCATATTGTTAGCCAAACCCCGGGACACTTGTGAAAGGATGAGGCATGGCACATTGAAACTCGTGGTTACAGCATGGCTTCTGTTCCCTACTGGTTCAAGATCATAAACGCTAAGAACCAGGCTTGACAAATCTCGAAAGACTCATGAAATCGGGTAAAATCGAGTAGATGGGGATGGATTGAAATAACATTATTTGACATGCTCTTGTGAAGGTGTCTCCCGGTGTCTGATTGGGAAGCCCCAAATTAAGGATTTGGATATAAAGGGCTGAGAATGTACAAGCGTTCAGAAAGAAACTCTAAGGGAGGGGAGCGAGACATTAAGATGAGATAAAAGCCACTAAAGTTAAGCTTTGCACCTGTGCTATGAAGCACAAATCACATCTGAGCATCCTAGAGGTCCAGGTACCAAGCGCACAAAAGGTGGATGGTGAACGTGCCAAGTGTGGAGAGGAGCCTGCAGGTGTGGAGAGAGGTAGCTGCTTGGAAAGGCTGAACTCAAGTGGTGGCTTTACTGTTCATTTTCTTGCCCTAAGTTTATCATAGCTGTGTCTTTTCCCAGGCTCCTTGCATTCAAGAATACATGGATAATGAAGGAGGAAGGGGAAGAGAGGGAAAGTGAGTGTGAGTCAGGCTGAGGATTGAATTCTGACCCTGCTATTTAGAAGCAAACAGGTATCCCTGACCTAGAGTCAACAGCCCTGCCCTTAAATGCTACTGTTTTCAAAAACAGCCACGTTCCTCCCACACACCTGCTTCCTGCAAAGTTTGCTGTTTGGATTTTTTCCACCAAATATCATTTAAACATTGATTTTTTTTTTACCTTGCCAGGAGAATTTTCATTTTCAAACATTTCCCATTGCCAAATAATGAAATGTTATTCAACTGCAGGAGGTTTCTGCTAACAGAGAGATGGTTATGGCGTATGTATTGTCAACACAAAGTCCTTTGTCTTTCCCAAACCCTCTCTTGAGGATGTTCACTCAACTTGTTCTCTTTTCATATGGCCTTGGAAGAAAACTCTCCAAGAAAATCTAAACTCAAAGTAAAAGAAGATACTGTATTGTTTTTCTGAATGTAACTCCTGACTTTTTTCTTTATTATCCATAATTAGTTAAATTGAATGAGCAAATAATGAGTTGATATCCCCATTTCCCCAATTTCCCTCTTCCCTGCCCCCAATCAGCTGGTTATTCTCCTCTGTGGACAGTCTGGATCAGGTAGAGGGTTATGGATAGCCTAGGAGTCAACCTGGTTCCACCCCCCATTTATGTTGTTACTGAGGGGGGTGATGTCTCTGGATATTCTCCCCCACAATGCATCTTACAATCTTTCCGCTCCCTCTTCCGCTCAGTTCCCTGAGTCATGGTGGGTGAGTATTAAGGCTGCTTTATCGTTGAGGTCTTAGGGGGGGTCTCTGTACTTCTGCTTTAGGTTGTGTTGAAAACGTTGGTGTCTGTCTGGCTTATCCTGGCTTGACTGACTGGCTGTGGTTATGGGTCTTTTGATTATCCCACCACTCTCTGCGGGGTTCTATATGGATCCTTCATGGAAGATTTTATGTTTATTTATACATTTTATAGTGAGCATATTATTCTCTTATTTCTCATTTCCAAACTTTCCCCTTCCCATTAGACCCCTTAGTTCCTTTAAACATATCCACTTCTATTTTCATATCATATGTACATTGTGGTGGATAATTTCAGCTGTCAAATTGACAGGATTTAGAGTCAGGATGGAAAGAAATCTCCAAGAATATCTGTGAGTGATTTTCAAGATTAGGTTAATTGAGGTGAGAAAATCTACACTCACTATGTGTAGGCAGTGTCCCTGAGCTGGTGCCCTGAAATACATCAAAAGGTGAAGCAGGCAGGGCGGTCCTATTTATCTCTCTGCTTTGCGACTGAACTGAATGTAACCATGCTCTCTGCCATCGTGCCCTGTATTCCCCTCAGGACTGTGAGCCAAACCCTTCCTGCTTAAGTTCCTTTGAGCAGATGTTCCCACAGCAATGAGAAAAGTGACTAATATATGCCTACATGATTTTGGGTGCTGATGTAAAATCTAGTAACCACAGTTTAGAGAAAATGTATTTGCCTTTTTTTGAGCCTGGCTTAATTTGCTTCATATGATTATCACTAATTGCATCCATCTTCCTGCAAATGATACATTTTTGTCCTTTATGGCTGAAATGTTTTCAGTGTGTATATATACCACATTTTCTTTATCAATTCCTCTGTTAATAGATACCTGGGTTTGTTCCATAACTTAGGTGTTATCAATATTTCTATAATAAGTATTGATGTGCAAGCGTCTCTGTGATATATTGACTTGGATTCCTTTGTGTAAATACATGAAACGGAGAGGCATTGTTATCATTCCTGTGTCATATAGTGATACAGTAGATCTCCTTCTTCTTCTTCTTTTTTTTTTTGATGAATCTCCATACTGACTTACCTAGTGACTGAACTAGTTTCTCTTCCCTCCAGGGGTATAAAAGGTACCCTTTTATCCACATCCTCACCAGCACTGCTATTTGTTTTCATGATGACCACCATCCTGATTGGGGAAGAGATGAGTCTCATGAGGTCAAATATTTTAATGTGTTTATTGCCCATGTGTATTTCAGCTTTTCAGATGGATTTATTTCATCTTTCTCATTTTCTTCTTTTTAAAAGAAGATGGGCTTTAGATGGTCACAGAGTTAAGAATAAGATGCTCCTAATGATATTTACAAAGTCTCCATCAGAAACCTTGGCTTTTCATGGATTGACTGATGGCATATTTTTTTTCTTTTGGTTTTTTGAGGTAGGGTCTCACTCTAGCCCAGGCTGACCTGGAATTCACTGTGTAGTCTCAGGGTGGCCTTGAACTCATGGTGATCCTCCTACCTCTGCCTCCCAAGTGCTGGGATTAAAGACGTGCGCCACCACACCTGGCTTAATGGCTTATTTTTGAAATGTTCTTATACTATGTCATAATGTATATAATGTATTTTATAATCTCCACAACCCAGTACTCTCTGTCACCTTCCCACTCATGCTGAGCTCCATACTCTTTCCAACTCGTCCTTCACACTTTGAGGTCATTATTTTTTGTAAACCAATGAGCAATTAGGGTTGTTTAACAGAGTATGGGTGTAGGATTGTTTTCCAGAGCATGGAAAACTTACCAGTGTCTTCACCACTGAAGAAAATGTCTCTTTCTCATCCAGAAACCATTAACTGAATGCTCTAAGTTTTTCAACTCAGATAATTAAAAATTGATTTTAAAAAACATGACAACTTAATAGAGGAATGTTAGGGAATAGTAAAGGAATCAGTTAAAGGGGAGAGTGGAGATAAATGTAGGTAATAGTGATATATGTTTATATATGTATACAGATATACAGTTATATACATATTTCACAAATATATGCATATATAAAAATGACATGGGAACCCAGTGTTTGTAAAATTAATATGCAATAATTGTTTATAGTCTAATTATCTAAGTATCCTTTTACTGTACAGTGTTCTCTAATGTGTGTTGAAGTATCCCCCTCTTCCTTCCTCTCAACTGAAAACATGTATTTCTAATACTGATTTATGTTCTGTAGGTTAATCTAGGAACAGGGGAGAAGGAAGTAAACAGGAATGGATGTGACCACCAGAATCATCTGTAGTGTGTACATGTATATTTCAAATGTGAACAGAGGGCTGGAGAGATGGCTCAGTGGTTAAGGCACTTGCCTCCAGTACCTAAGGCCCCGGGTTCAATTCCCCAGGACCCACAAGGTAGTGGCCCTGGTGCATTCTCTCTCTCTCTCTCTCTCTCTCTCTCTCTCTCTCTCTCTGCTTCAAATGTGAAGAGAGACAATCCAGTTGAACCTAGAGTCCAAGGATCCCCATGGATATTTTAAGTTTTTGCCTAAAATGCAACTAACATTTCCATGTTCCATATATATTAACTCCCTCCTCCCTCTTCCACCAATATACCTGGATGTGAAATTTCCAGGTACTTTTCTTTTGGCGCTATTCTTGCTGTTAAAGTTAGTTAAAAAGTTGACTTTAAGTGCTGCAGCTTTTTTGAGAAAGCTGCAGCTGTTGGAACCAGTTAGAAGGGATCTGTAAAACAGCCTCAAGGGATATATGGAGGATTTTCATCAGCCTTGCAATTTATAGTTCTGTTTGGTGCCTACTACATGTCACGTATCCCCCCAAAAAAAGTTACAACATCAGCCTCAGCTTTATTATTAGTGTACACCTGAAAGCACTTTGGAAAGAGAGGTCTGTCGAAAGACTCAGTGCAATTTTAAAGGGACAGGGAACGCAGGTGCTGAGGAGCCTCAGTGTAGAAGCTTTGTGTCACCTGAATGACCAGTGGAGTCAGACAGCTGTGAGTATCATCAGTTGCTTTGTAGAGGACCTTGGCAAGGCTTCCCAGAGGAGCCCATGCTTGAGGTGAGTCCTTAAAGGATGGGTAGAAACTCAATAAAATGAAGATCGACACAGGGAAATTCATTCCAGCAGCAAGTCCAGAGTCCAAGCAAACTGGACAGGACGTGTTCATGTCCCCAGAAATTTTAAACAGCTGAAAGCTTTTGGAGGGCTCATCTACAAGGATGTGAAGAAGGGAGTATAGGGAAATGAGGGCAAATGAGAAGAAAAGCCCAGATAGATCTTGAGGGGTCAAGGGTGGGAGGTGAAGACTTTTGTGTAGTGTGGTGAGCAGTGGTGAGACCTGAAAAGGAACACAGGGAAGCCAGCTTTGAAAATGGATTCGAAGCTAGCCTCCCACATGTGAGTTTGACCTTCCCAAGCTCCCCCCTGGGAATGAGCAATCTTCCTTCTCTGTAAAATGCAGATAATGATTTTATGAACCTTGCATGCATTAACATGTGGAGAAGCGCTGAGAATAGATAGAATGCCTCGCCCATCTTAAGTGTGGAATATACATCAGTGATGACGATTATGCAAGAAATCAGCTTTGAAACTTCAAATTTCCAGTTGAACTCCATGGGTTGTTTTCCCAGCTCAAATACTTCTTCGGTTACATAATTCAACCATCAACCCCCATTTCTTCATCTGTACATGGAGATAAAATCAACCTCATAGAATTGCAATAAGGACTAAATGTAGAAAGAGGTAGAGAGATCTGACCAAGGGCCTGTCATATACTAAATACTCATCACCACCACCATGGCCACCACAATTAACATCATTGCCGTCATTACTGCCAGTATTTCATCATCACTTTTATCATTACTGTTCTCTCATTTCTCATTGCTGTGACAAAGAAAAAGTAGCCAAAAGCAGCTTGTGGAGGAATGGGTTTATTTTGGCTTACAGACTTAAGGAGAGACTCTATCCTGGCAGGGAAAACGATGGCATGAGCAGAGGGTGGACATCACCCCTGACACAGCACCTCAAACAGTGGCAGGAAGGTGTGTCAAACACTGGCAAGGGGAAGCTGGCTTATAACCCTATAAGCCCACCTCCAGCAACACAGCTCCAAACAAGGTTCCAATTCCAAAATTGCCATTAGCTGGGGATAAGGACTCAGAACACATACTTCTGTAGGGGGCACCTGGGTCAAGCCATCACAATCACCGTCATTATCACCACCATAATTATTGTGACATCATCACTGTCTTCACCACCATTTTTTAATAATTTATTTATTCATTTTCAAGCAGAGACAGAGGAGAGAGAGAGAGAGAGAGAGAGAGAGAGAGAGAGAGAGAGAGAGAGAGAGAGAGAGAGAACACCAGGGCCACCACCTTGTGGTTCTGGCTTATGTGGGTCCTGGTGAATTGAACCCGGAGCCTTAGGCACTAGAGGCGAGTGCCTTAACCACCGAGCAATCTCTCCAGGCCACCGTTTTCTTTACTTGGGCATTTAATTAGCTTTTTATTTCAATATTTTTTTTGGTGGTAGGACATCAAAAATTGAATTTTCTTGCATATGTTTAAGAGTTCTTACAATACAAAATTACTTTGCCTGCAAAATTAGCTTTAACGTTGCCATAAAAGTCTATAACAGATTTACTAATCTTATAATATTGCAGGTGTGGAGCACCTCTGACTTAACAGAGAAAGAGGTGAAAGTGAAGGTGCTAATGTTTTCTATTGTGTCTGGAACTTTACTGAAAAATACCACTTGGCCCCAATATTCACATAATCTATTTTGTAGGGATATCATTATTGTCCTTCACCAGGGTTGCTTATTTGCCACGAACTAAGGAACAGAACTGGGCTTTGGCACAGAGACTGAGGCTTCCAATTCAGCTGAAAATGCTCGACTTATTTTCACTCACATCCACAGCTTAGGTAACACTGAGCACCTATTGGATTGTCAGCTCTGGATGAAGTGCTGAGGATAAAAATGAAATTCATTCAAAAAACTTGCAACTGGAGTGAGGAGACCCACCTGACAGTATAGTGATGGTTGATGAAGAAACATGTCCTGCTCAGCGGGATAGGGGCTTCAGTCTTAGAACCGCTCAGCGCTGGGGCACAGGCGGCTCATTGTACCATGAAGAGGGTCTGGCTTGGACCAGTCCTGGTAACTCTTGGCATGTTAGACAAGATATTTCCCATTGGATGACCTCAGGTTTAGTTTTAGGGATGGCATTCACTAAACGATACATGTTCTTGGCCAGCTTTGATACCTGGCAATTGTGAGCTAAGGGAAGTCCAGAGTCTTCTATAGAGTTGAGACTTGGGTTGGAGATATAGCTCATTGCTTGCCTAGCATGCAAGAAGACTGGATTCAATCTCCAGCAAGCCTTTCTGCACCCCTTCTTGGGAACAGAAGTAGGCCTTGGAGGTATGAGAGGGTACTTATTTAGTTGTTTTTGAAGTACCCATCAGCTTTTTTTTTTAAACAAAATTTGAATGCTTACTACTTTATGTTTTATTCCTGGATCAACAAAGAAGAGATCATGTTTGCTAGGTCTTTGTGCAATAGATTTTCTTGGACTGAGTTAGGGGG
The DNA here is from genome assembly GCA_004024765.1 of Zapus hudsonius. NCBI lineage: Eukaryota > Metazoa > Chordata > Mammalia > Rodentia > Dipodidae > Zapus > Zapus hudsonius. The sequence continues at coordinate 29,724 of PVHP010017042.1, forward strand.
GCTGTTACAGTCAGCTTTCTTGTTGCTGGCAGAAAGAACTTGACCAAAATGAGCTTGCGGAGGGAAGGGTTTATTTTGGTTTATAGACATGAGGGGATGCTCCATGAGGGCAGGGAAAACAGTGGCATGAACAGATGCTGGACATCATCTCCTGGCCAATATCAAGTGGAAAACAGCAGCAGGAGAGTGTGCAAGGGGAAGCTGGCTATAACTCCATAAGCCTGCCCCCAATAATACACTGTCTCTGGTAGGCTCTAATTCCCAAATTGCCACGAGCTGGGTATCAAGTATTCAGGAAACATAAGTTTATGGGGGACACCTGAATCAAACCACCACAGGGAGTTATAATAAAAAGCTCTACATTACACATATAGCAGAATATGCTTCAGGACAATACTGATTCCATTCAGGGCATTCCTTCCATGAATCCATGTCTCCTCTGGGGACTCATCGTCTCTTCCCGCCTTTCAGATGGAAAGTGTATGTCTATCATGCTTTCCCTTGACTTTGCATGTTCTGAAGGAAGTGCAGGCCAGGCTAGGGACTCAACATGCATAAGTCTGAGAGGCATCAAAGTTAATGAGTCCATGTTTACCTTCATTTTCCTGATCTTTGTGTTTAGCTTGTTATTTTTCCTTTTTATGGCATATGCGTAACTTTATTTATGCACCAAACCAAGTTTAGAGTAAACAGAAGAATTAAGTGCCAAAGGAAGAATCTATATTCAGAAGGCTCTTCATTCTCTGTGATGCAAATAATCCCTCCCACAGGTTTAGCATGCTTCAGAGTAAAGTTGCTGTTGTGTGTGTGTGCGTGTGTGTACACTTGTATGTGTGTGGACACACATGTCTGTGCATATGTTTGTGTGTGTGTATGTGGAGACCAGAGGTTGCTGATGGTTGTTTTTAGTTATGCACCTTATTTATTGAGACATGTTCTGTTCCTGAACCCAGAGCTCACTAATTAGGCTATCTTAATTAGCCCACTTTTCTCAGGGGCTTCAGTCTCCCTCACTTTAAGTACTGAGATTCTAGGCAATGCCATCATGCCTGGCATTTATGTGGGTGCTAGGGACTAAGGTCCTCAGTTTTGTGTGGCAAGGACTTTACAAACAAAGCTATCTCTCCAGCTTCACAAGTGCTCTTCAATTTTCATAACTATTTTGTGAAGCTATATAGAAATGAATCAGATGTTGCATCTTTAGAATGAGGAAAATTGGCAAACTTAAAGAGTTAGGGTGATTTTCTGCATACCATGTGGGGTCTGAGTTTATTGGGGATATCACTTAGTCATGGTTTAATAGCTGGAGGAGATTCCATGTCTTCTGTCCCCTCTCGGTCCTTCATAGGTATACCAAGGCCAAGCTAATCCCGAGAAACTATAATGTTATGCTCTCACGGTTAGAAATGGTCCAGCCAGTGTGCTGTCTTCTTAGAGGATGCACATGAGGAAGGTTTTTTAGGGAAAGCAACATGTTGAGCTCTCCTAAAGCATGGACAGTATTTGAATATCTTCTATTTAAAGGATGACTAGGAAATTCTTCCTGCTTTTCCTCTGAGAACCTTGGTGTGTCCAAAGTCTTGGGTTCAAGCTCAGGAAGGCACATCCATGAAGAGAAGAAACTCAGGAAGTCGTGGGGGTCCCTTTTCTTAGGATATGAGCGTCATCAGACCTTGCCAGCTCACTGACCGACAACCCATAGAACACACTGCTCCAATGTCTGTACATGAGTAAAGGGTGATAGACCTGGAATTAGAACCCAGGTCTACTGATGTCAGATCTTTTTTTTTTCTCTCCAGCAATTGCTTAATCTTCATAATAGTGCCAGGAATATGCAGTCCTGGGAACACAGTATCCCGTTGGTGAGGATCTGGGGATGGAAATAAGAGAGCCCCTTTGTTCTGTTTCCTTTGCACTACATTCTTTATTGGGTTTATTGACTCATCACACCCCATTCCTCTGGACTATTGTGAGTCTCTAGGAGGCAGTACCTGTCCCTCTGAATTATAGTATCTGTCATAGTTTGATCCAGGTGTCCCCCACAAACAAATGAATGTGTTCTGGGCAATTGATCCTCATCTGATGGCAATATGGGTTTTACAACCTCCCTAGAGCTGTGTTGTTGGGGGGCGGGCTTATGGGGTTTATAAGCCAGCTTCCCCTTGCCAGTATTTGGCACACCTTCCTGCCGCTGTTTGCAGTGCTGTGGCAGAGGTGATGTTCAGCCCTCTGCTCATGCCATCGTTTTCCCTGCCAGGATGGAGTCTCCCCTCGAGTCCCTAAGCAAATAAAACCATTCCTCCACAAGCCGCTTTTGTTTGGGTTCTTTCTGCGCAGCAACTAGAAAGCTGACCACAACATTATCATTCACAGCTTTGTATAGTTTATGGCATACAAACTAGACACGTTACCAAAAAAAATGACTTGGCATATGAATCCAGTATGTCTCTCATAGCTTTATTTAATGCTTTTTTTTGTATTCTTAATTTTTTTTAGTGTATCCAGTCACTCATTTCTGTTTTCATTAACTAAATCTTTTGTTACAACCAATGCATCTTGTGATTTAACTTTGTTAACTTCTGTGGATTTATTGTCATGTACACATCTCTGTAAGTGAACTATAAAACCCCCCCATCAACTGGGGTTTCAGGGCCAATGCCTTTTGGGGATGGCCTATGCATGGCCTGATAGTATGTAATAAACTTCCACTTGACTCTTTAAAAAACAAACAAACAAACAAACAAAAAACTATAAACTGGGTGCATCTTGTTGGTTAAGACTTGCTGAGAAATCCTTCCCATATTACATGAAACTTTTTAAAATATTTTATTCATTTTCAAGCAGAGTGAGAAAGAGCGGGAGAGAGAGACAGAGAGAGAGAAAGGGAGAGAAATAGAGAGAGAGCATGCCAGAGCCACCACCTTGTGGATTTGGCTTATGTGGGTCCTGGGGAATTGAACCTGGGGCCTTAGGCACTGGAGGCAAGTGCCTTACCCACTGAGCAATCTCTCCAGCCTTTTTTTTTGTCTTTTTAATGCTATCTTTCTTCATATTCTACCGTCTTTAGTTTGAAGCATTCCCATCTGAAGTTTTGTTTTCTGTTCTAACCAGATTTCTCCCCTCACATTCTATCCTTATGGACCTACGTGCTAGACCCTGCATTCACCTGCTAAAGTCTCATTCTCCAAGGCTCAGCAGCCATGATTCCTTCACCTGGATATAGCTTATGGACCCATATTCTAGGTCATCCACTATGAGGATGTTGGGCTTTCAGTTTGTTTCCGGAGGTCTGCGGAAAACCAGCCATCTCCTCTGCAATTTACTGATAATCATTGGCTATAATGGTACCTCAGTCTGAAATGCAATTGAATTTTAGGCAAGAAACTTCAGATTTATTATAAATTTATTACGATAACATTCTATTATTTATATAGTCACATGCTAGGGATGAAAGTTACAAAACAAAACAGGAGATTATTTAATCTTGTTATAGACTAATGTTGCTATGGTACCTCACTCTCTTGGCCCTCCCTGTACATTGTATATCCATGACAAAGGATTCTAGTTCATAAGGTCAATGTAAAATTCACTCACAGAAAGGATTCTGCTCTTAGTTACTTACGTCTTTACTAATGAAGAGCCACCATGTTCTTTTTCCCAGTATTTCAGTCTCAGAACTAATCATGGAAATAAAGTCTTGTGTAGCATTACAAAAAATAATTGCAAATAATCCCTGAGCAATTGTGTGGAGTCAAAGTTTTGCTTTGGGCATCCAATTGTCCATTAGGAAGTAAAATAGTAAATGCTTATAATGTTCATTCCCTCAATTTATTTTTATTCTTATTTTTAAAAAATATTTTTATTTGCAAAGGAGAGAGAGAAAGAAGCGGCATGCCAGGGCCTCTAACCACTGCAATCTTACTCCCAATGCACGCAGCTTTTTGTGCATTTGGCTTATGTGGGTCCTGGGGAATTGATCCCAATGCATTAAACTTTGCAGGCAAGCACCTTAACCACTGAGCAATCTCCCCAGCCCATGCATTTATTTTAAAAGCTGGCTGAATTTTATTTGAAACTTCAACTGTGGGTATTTAGGCTAACCTAGGGATAGAATTAACATGCACAGTCATATTTCCAAGATGGATAGACTTTTCTTCCAGGAAACATTTTAGTTGTATGAGTTTGAAGTGTTGGTCGGAAATGATTGTGAAGCTACTCATGGGCACTGGTAGCAAGGATTCAGGATTTCTAACTTTGTTATCATGTTATAGGTGAGTACCTTATACATCAGTTTTGTCTTGGACAATGTCTTTCCCAGTACAGAATGCCACTCTTCAAACATAATAGTTACATTGTTTCCTCAGCATATTCGTGGTCGTGGCCTGTTAAATCTTGAGAATATATAACAAACATTGTTAAAATCCTGAAATCTGCAGAAGTGGATTTATTAGAAATATCCCAGTGAGGATTAGAAGGAGAGGTGCTTCCTGTATTGTATGAGTTGCTGCCTGTATTTTAGGCAACTTGGTATTTCAATAGTCCTACTAGTAAGTTCCCAATTGTAGCCAAGGTCAAGTTTGATAGTGATATGATATTTCAACTGCCTTACATACCAATACATATCTATATCTTTAAGAAGTAGAGCATACAATACTAGAATAAGTTTGAAGCTATCATGGTGACATTTGCTCTGAATTTAACTCTCATCTGTTTGAAAATTTTAAAAAAAACTTGAAAAATAAGCGAAAGCCTTGAAAAAAAAAGTGGTCATTTACCTCTTAGAACTCAAGCAAATAAAGGGAAGGAATATAGGACATAGAACTGAGTGTACTGAAACTTCACAAAAGCTGGTTTAAAAATAATAAGTTCATGGTTGGAGCCCTGGCTTTGTAGGTCTGAAATATAAACTTTCAAACTATGTTGCTATTGTTTGAATAAGAGAAAACAAGGTGTGGGACCTTCTCCAATGAGCGTCAGTAATATATAACAGATGAAAGACAGGATCATATAACTCTTCTTCCAAGATTCAGGATGTCTTTTTAAGTTGTCTTTAATTCTAGCTGTCATTTTATAGTGAAAAATATATATGGCCATAGTTATTAAATATTTATATAACCATTTGTCTGAATCAAACCTTCCACCTCTCCCTGAATCACTATTTCTTTACATATCTAAATGTTCATTTACCTTCTTTCCATTATCATGTTCCTAATTTCTTTTAAGCATATTTT
>PVHP010017043.1:0-34979 GCA_004024765.1 Zapus hudsonius
ATCAGGCTTTATGTGGGAACTGAGGAATTGATCCAAGATTTTGGGCTTTGCAGGCAAGTGCCTGAACTGCCAAGACATTTTTTTTAGCCCATTGTTCCTCTTTAAATGGCTTTTAAACCACACATGTTCTTGAGTTCCTCATATTTCTGATCAATACTGCATATGTCCTTCTTGGTCCCACTTCTATGCAAGTCTTAATTCCTCTCCCAGGCTTTACTTTTCCACTGAGAGATCTCTCTTTCTAATCCTCTTCACCATCAGAAAATTTCCCTAGAGTGATATACATCTATGGCTTCAATTTGTATTTGTGGGTGCATAATATAAATACCTAAGTATATATTATAAGCCTCTGACTTTCTTTGGAGTTTTAGTCACTGACCATACATTATAAATTTCCCCTTGTTCTCCAAAGGAGATGCAAAGTCACAGTCCAATTTCTTCCCATATTTGCTCCTATGTTCCTCCCTCATAAACCTTCTGCAAGCCACATTTAAATTTTTGTCGCTGCTATATTATAAATAATAAAAAATTCTACTATTCTTTAGCTATTTCCTCATATCCTTTATTTTATTAAGTTTGAAACATTCTGATATTCTTATAAGGGAACAAATCACTTTTTCATTCAAATCATACAATCAATTTAGATTTAGATTTCTCTACATGCTTAAAAATGAACCCACTATGCTCACAAGTAGCTCAACTACAATCTGACTGTATCACTTCTTTTCTATGTTGATACAAGGATTCTCACTGTGATCAAGGAAATCAGCTTCTAGTACTCCTGTGAGGGATTATCTTGAGTAGGTTAAACTCTCCCCGTGGGCAGCTCCATTCTATGGGCTGGGACCTCAGAACAGATAAACAAGAGAGCTGGCTGAGCAGCAGTAAGTAGTGCTGTGTCAGCTATGGATCAATAATGAGAGAGTAACTGATGCAATCACCAGGAACAGGGTGAGATTCCAACTCAGTCATTCACAGAGAGTAGCTATTCCTCTGACTATGTATTCCTCTCATTATTAAGTTGGTCCTTCAAGACATAGTTTATTAAACTGAGATGTGTATGACTTGTTTCTTTATTTGTCTATTATCTCTTATTCTACTATTCCTTTCTCCTTTATATCCAAAAGACCTGACTTCCATACATGTGGAATTTGTGTTTAAAGTACTTTTATAGTTTTTTTTTGTTAATAGTAATACACTAGAAACTCTGCTATAACTGATAAATCCAGTAAATTGTCTAATATATGATTCTGTAATTATCTTCTCATTTGAATCCCCAGTGTAATGAATACTGTCTGAGAATGACAAAATAAATCAACTCTCATACAGTTTGATTTTTCTTAGCTTCCTATTTTTTATTATTGTTGTCCATAATGAGTTACATTATTTAATGGGCAAACAATAAGTTGTTATCCCCCATTCCCCAATGCCCCTCTTCCCCATCCCTGATCAGCTGGATATCCTCCTTCTTGGGTAGTCAGGATCAGTCCTTGGGGCAGGGGACCATGGACAGCCTAGGATACAGCCTGGTTCTGCCGGCCTTAGAGAGTTGCTACTGAGGGCAGACATGACTTTGGGTATTCCCCCTCACCAAGGCTCTCACAATCTTTCCGCCCCTTCTTCCACTCAGTTCCCTAAGTCGTGGTGGGTGAGTATTAAGGAAGTTTTATTGTTGAAATCTTAGGGATCTCTGTACTTCTGACTTAGGTTTTGTCGAAAATCATTGGTGTCTGTCTCCTTGGTTTATCCTTTATTGGCTAATTGGCTGTGGCCCTGGGTCACTTGTTCATCTCATCATTCTCTGCAGGGTTCCATAAGGATCCTCCATGGTATGTATGTCTGGAGTGGCTCATCTCTTGTCAGGATGTCAGATATTGGCCTGCAGTTCATTGGTAGAGTTGGATGAGCCACATCCCTCTCACTGTAGTCTGAAAGATACAAACAGCGTCTCCACTGGAGAGTGAGATCAGTATAGGTTAACAGAGATACACATTTTTGAATTGGCTAGATTCTATTTTTAGTAGCCTCTCCTTCAATCACTCGAATAGTGCATCTCTCATTGGTGGCCCAAGAGTCTGGCTCTCAGTGCATATGGCACTAAGTCCCCAGTTCCAGTTAAGGGTTCCCCCTCACTAAGTGGAATATTTGGCTAAATTTAAAAGCCATTGATTGCCTCCCCCAGGCTTTGGCTCCTCCATTGCACAAGTGATCCATTCCTGGTTTGTTGTACTCTCCCAGTAGGAATTGTGGTCAGCCTACTCATGGCAACGGGCTGTGTTCCATGCCAGTGGTCTCTGTTTGTTCCAGCTGTCATTGCCCAGTTTCCCCTGGTAGCTTATGCAGTGCCTTCCAGCACTGTACTAACTACCATCTGCGGGCTGGATACAATTCTGGGCCTCGAAGGGTCTCTCAATGCTTATTGATGGCTTTCTGTGGTTTCTTCAGCAACAGGGTTTTGCCTCCAGCCTGGGGTGGGCAACCAAGAGCCTTGACAGAATTCTGTCTTGTTTTGGGGACCTCATAGGTCACTTTGATCAATAGCTCAGTGAGGAAAGGAGCCAGTGACTGGGACTAGGGGTTGTCAGACTGATCAATTTTTCACAGGCTTAGACTCTCTCCCCTTCTAGTCATGGTCCCTCTTGCCAGACGACGCTCTTTACTTACTCAATAGGTTACATTATGTATGTGAGGATTTTATGATTTGAACACAATTTGATTTAGCCTCATACTTAAGCCATTCCCCTCCCCCATCCCTTTCCCCTCATTCATAACCTCTCATTTCCTTCTACTAGTCTGCATAGAGTTTACGGTTATCCTGGTTAAGGGCCATATATGAGGGAGAATATGAGGTGTTTGGCTCTCTGTTCTTTTGAGAGATCGCTTAGTAGGATCTGCACTTCCTAACTTTTTGTCTCTCAGAATTGTATACAATCTATTGATAAATTAAAATATAGAGATGACATTGTCTACAAATATTTGAGACAGGATATGATATTAATGTATGTAGAGTACACCTGTGCCATCTTTACTGCAGGATAGGGATTGCAGTGTTCTCATCTTTGGATTGTCAGCTGAAAACTGAGGGATAGGTTTTACTTAAACCAGTGTCCCTCAAAGTAGTATCAGTAGGACATTTCAAAAAGACTTCTGTGACATTAAAAATAAAACCTTTTTGATACTCTAAATAAAAATCTATGATTATTTAATTTGAAATTTATTTTATTTTGAATAGCAGTCTAACATGATCCTGTGGATTTTGCAGTTTGAAAGTAATTATAAGTAGAGATTTTTCAATCACCATCATGTGGAGTTGAAGATGTGTATTATCTGGACACAGACCAGTTCCTGGTAGTTCCTGCACCACCATTGGAGACATATGGGGGAGAAAACCAGACAAAACATTGGTAAATAAAAATTGATGTTGTTGGATGAAAATGATGAGACTAGAGACAATGAACCCTTTATAAGTTTTCCAAGTATAACTTACTAAATCTATTTTCCAGGTGCTCACCGATCACTCAAATATGACACCAAAACAGAAAATAATAAATACTTGTGCAATTTATATTATAATTAATAAGGACTCTCAACTATGAATGTTTTCACCCCCCAAAAAAACACAAGAAGTAAAAAAAAAATCATGTTGCACCGGGTATTTCTTCCTAGAGAGATGTAATGGAGAGCATCCACTCAGATCATTGACTTCCAAGTCTGAATGGAAGAGGTCATAAGGCAATATCACTTGGTGCTACCAAGTAATCTTGGCTTGATTATATGGAAAAAAAAAACAGGAGAGAACACAGCTCCAGTTTGACACTAAAATCAATATGCTTACTGATGTGAAAACAACAATGGAGAAAGGTTGGCATTGCTTTTCTCTTCAGGCTTTTGTAGAGCATGATGGGAAGCTCCTTGCGAGAGAATTGTCTCCTTTGATATTCCAATGTCTCAAGCATACTCTTAAGGAAAATAGGTTTTTCACTGTCTCTAATAGAGTTTATAGTCTGGACCAGAAAAACAACATTTAGATAAAAGGCACAGAACTATATTAAAATGTTTTGAATATTATTATTATATGTACACTGTAATCACTCATGAATTGACCAGGAAATCATAAACTATCTCAAGAATTTAAAAATGGGGGCTTCGGAGATGGCTCAGCAGATAAGACTGCTTGTCACATAACCTGCAGGATGAGGAGGTCTGAGACTGCCTGATTTCAATTCCCAAGTGCCCAGCTTTAAAGCTGAGTGTGGCCATATACACCTGTAATTGTTGGTGGCAGTGATAGGAGAGAAAAAATAGGTATACAGCTTATTTAAAGATGGCAGACCCCAAAGTGAATAACCTTCTTCTGGATAAGGAGAAAATCTAGGTCATTACACTTTACTAACAGGTAAGAAATGTCAGAAGGATCTGGTCTTTCCTTATCTCTGGTCCCTTAGAGAATCCTTCCACTCCCTTTCTAGAAAATTCCAAAATTTCTGACTCTAGAGTCCTGGTTTAGGTGTAACCTGCAAATCTGATCTTCCTCATGTAACCACTCCCCAAGAAAAACCCAGATCTGAATCTCAAAGTAGGCTTCTCAAATTTCCTCTTGCTTCTCTGGGCAAGAGCTCTGTCTCTTTCTCTTGTGTTCTAGACTAACCCCCTGCCCCCAACTAAAGTTTTCCCACTAAAGTTTGAGTGATAATAAAACCTTTCTAAACCTTATACTCTGGTCCATGGATTTCATTCTTCAAATTCATAGGACAAGGATCTGGGAACATCCAATTTATCAGTGAGTTGGTGTACAAGGAACCCAAAATTCCTATATCAGCTATGACTCACTAAGGAATCACTGGGATTGCTGACTGAAAACAACAGCTCCTGTTTAAGGGAGTGATTCTGTCACTTGGAAATACACAGAGCAGTGATAGTGGAGGACCCTCAAACTTTCCTGTCCTCCAAAATCACAGCCTCAGGATACACACATGCATAGCCCACCCACACATCATGCAACACACTCTACATGCACTCTACATACACACACACACACACACACACACACACACACACACACACACACACACAGAGCCCAAAGCTAAATAAATAAAAAATAGCCATTGGCAAAGATTTCATGTTAAAAATCTTGTCATGTTCCACATTTCACTTCAGTTCTTTGTCATGCATTTCCTCTACTACTCTTCCACACTCATTCAATGAATTCCTTTGTCTGCCTTCAAATAATAGTAGGAGTAATAATCCAGGCATGGTGGCACGCACCTTTAATCCCAGTATTTGGAGAGGCAGAGGGTAGGAGATTGCATGAGTTCAAGGCCACCCTGAGACTACACAATGAATTCCATATCAGCCTAGGCTAAAGTGAAACCCTACCTCAAAAAAAAAATAATATATTACCAATAGGAATAATAAAGATAGTATAATGTCATCTCCTAGCAAAGTGGATTCTAACCTTCTCATCGATCATTGCAATCATTTTACACGAGCATTTCCTGGAAATATGTTGTGCTATACTGGAGATATGTCAGTGATCTTTGCAGATAGACTATCCAAGTGCTGTGTCACTGAGGTGTCTGATCCCATAGGGGTGTGTGTGTGTGTGTGTGTGTGTGTGTGTGTGTGTGTGTGTGTGTGTTGTTTAGGTATTATTGGGTTCATACAGCTAAGCAGACTTGGAAGGATTTGGCATAGTCTTGCATGTCTCTATTTTATAGCAGTTCACATAATTTTCATCTGAGGAAAAGATGGGTACAAAGCATCTCAGCCAGAAAAGTAACTATTTTTTTCTGCTTATTGTTTCATGGGTGTGCAGAAACAGAGTTAGGTGCTGATTTTTATCTTCAAATTTTATGAGTCCATTTTTGTGACTTCTATAGGAAGCATTTTGCCCTTGGCAACAAAGAACTTTAAATCAAATCAGTAAAGCTCAAGTTCAAAACTAAAAAGCAAAAATGACAGGGGCAATTTTCCAGTTTGGTCACCTGATTTTAGGAGAAAAAAACGCCTCCTTTGAAATAAGTCATTCCTCATGTTTTTGAACTCCGAATATTTTTCTTTTCCCAGAAATAACCAGATGAGCTACAAGTCCATTGAAGAATAAGTAACTATGAGAGTTATTGCTTCCAATAATAGATGTCCTCTCCCTCATTTTCAATTATAGGTTCATGGATACAGTAACTGGGTTATAATTGAGTACTATTTATGCCTGAGATGTTTGCAAAAACTCAGCAACTTTCTGATCACCAGATCTAGAATGCTTCCACTTTTACACATAAGTTACATTTTCTTAATTCATGGTCAAATAACATAACATGAACTCAAATATCCTTGTCATCTATTGCCATAGTTCAAACACTTTTGTATTTAAATATTAAGTGCTATGTCTGAGTCTCATTGGTTCAAGAATTTTCCACTTTTGTTTGAAATGATAGATACCATTTTAATAACTACATTTCCCAACCAACTGCATTGTTGCAGTCAGCTTTCTCGTTACTGCACAAAGAGAATTCGACCAAAAGTGGCTTGTGGGGGAATGGGTTTATTTTGGTTTATAGACTCAAAGGGAAGCTCCAATATGGCAGGGAAAATGACAGCATGAGAAGAGAGTTGGACATCACCTCTGCCACATCATGGTAAACAGTACCAGGAAGGTGTGCCAAACACTGGCAAGGGGAAGCTGGCTTATAACCCCATAAGACCACAGCCAAGAACACAGCTCCAATAAGGTTCTAATACACAAACTGCCATCAGCTGGGGATTGAGCACTCAGTACACATTCATTTGTGGGGGACACCTGGATCAACCATGACATCCATCCTTTCGAGAACAGTCTCTTATACAACTGTTAAAGGACAAGAGTATCTTGATATACATTCATAATTGAGTGCATTTTACAACCTCACTGTAGAAAGTGTTCCAGAAGATGGGCTGGAGAGATGCCTCAGTAGATAAGGCACTTGCCTCCAGTTCCTAAAGCCCCTGGTTCAATTCCCCAGTACCCACATAAGCCAGAACCACAAGGTGGTGGCCCTGGTGCGCTCTCTCTCTCTCTCTCTCTCTCTCTCTCTCTCTCTCTCTCTCTCTCTCTCTCTCTCTCTCTCTCATCTCTCTGCTTGAAATTGAATAAATAAAATATTAAAAAAAGAAAATGTTCCAGAAGAAATATACTCACTCACACTGAAGTTCTTCTTTCACAATGTTCAAAGAAATATCAAGCTTCTAATCTTACTGAAAATAGGTCATCATTGTAACACATTTTCATTTACAGAGAACATATACTCCCAACCATATATACTCTTAAGTATACTCATATCCATAAATTTATCTCAAAACAATGTTGGGCCTTTTCTTTCTTAATCTGCAGTGGGTGGACTTCCTATGCAAGTATCCCTGATTTTTGATGACCTTTAATGTATTGGGGAATGTGCTACATCCTCTTACATCTAGCAGTTCTAGCCCTGGCACATGCTCATTCATGGGAATAAGCAGACTATAGGGCCTATTCAAACAAGTTGTATCCTTTTTCAAGACATCAGTCCTAAAATGAGCTTGTTACTGTCAGTATTCATAAGAAATATATCTCCCACAGATACTGGCAGTTCTAGGACATCAAAGAGCTGTTTGCCTAATCAAATAATATCACTTAATCCAAATATTAACTTTAAAAATATGTTAAGTAACTGGGGGAGATGGCTTAATGGATAAAGCACTTGTCCTTTATGAGAGAAGGCAGTGTGGGTGTTGTCTGTCTATAATCCTTGCACCTAGATGGTAGAAACTAGAGAGTCTCCAACAAAATGGGTTCAAGTGAGAGACCATTCATCAATAAATAAGATGAATAGCAATCAGAGAATGCCTGATGCACACACATAAGAACACCACACAGATATACACAAACTGCAAATATATACAAAAATTTGTTAAGTTTTAATGGTGTGTGTTGTATATGCAGTGTGTGTGTATGTGTGTATGTGTGTCTGTGTGTATATGTGTATGTGTGTATATGTATGCATGTGTGTGTGCGCGCACTCACGCACATGCATACACACTTTGTGCATGCTTGGGGAGGCCAAGGGAAGAAACCAATTGTCCTCTATTGTTCTTCCTCCTAATTTTCTTGAGACACTCTCTCCAGGAACCTGAATCTCCCCACATTTTGGGCCAGACTGGATGACCAGGGAATCCCAAGTGATCATCTTGTCCCCATCCTTTCCTGAATACTGGGATTATGGTCTAGACCCATGTTTTGATCTGAACCCAGGTGATGGAGCTCACTTCTTCATGCTTGCACAGTGAGCACTCTTAATGTCTCAATCAGGTTCTCCTTAACTCCTTCCTTCAGATTTTTCAATCATTCAATTAGTTTATATAATTTTACAATTTACAAAATTAGACCTTGTAGTCAGCTCCAAGCTGATGGGATGAACTTCCAATCCAGACACAGCCTATGGGAGGCATTGGATTTATTTGAAGAAAACTGATCCAGGAAAAGTTTCATTAATGCAGGAAAAATCTGGCCCCGTTTCACTTGTCACCAAGCAGAGTGACACAACCAAATAGCCAGCACCATAAGCAATAACATAAACCCTCAGCAGCAGCAGTGGAAACCCCAGAACTCACTCTCTACATACCTTAGACTGGAATGCAGATCCACCCACAGTGATGCAGACCTTCACCCAGAAGGAGTCTGCCTACTAGGGGAACATACATTTAAACTACATAAACTCCATTTCTAATGTGTTGTCATGAAGTTACAGAAATAATAAATATTTCTTAAAGGTTTCCTTAGAGGTTCACTCTCCATGATGTATACCATATTGGATTGTCTGCATGAACCTAGAAAATCACTCTCATCATCAGCCACATGCCACTGGGATGAATCTACAAACCAGGCAAAGTTTATGGGAGGAAAGAAGATCCAGGGGAAGTGCCATATTGGTGAAAGACACCGGCCTCCCTTTTCAGAGGTCCAATAAGAGAAAGAAACCCATCACCAAAACCATACACACATCAATAAAGCAGGCCGGGGGAAGAGAAATTTGCTCCCCCTTATACATAGCCTTAGGACGAGGTCTTGCAACTCTTTCCCAGACATGTTGACTCCCAGAGTCTCTGTAATTTCCTTCCTGCACTGCTCTCCCAGTAAAAGATGTCTGTTTCTAGCTCCCCTGAGCTTCCTTACATCTGGTCCCTACTGAGAGGGCTGCCTTCCTATAAACAACCTCAGAAACCCACCCAAAATTACTAAAAAGGTCAAGCTGACACACACAAAAAAAAAACCTTAACCATCAAAATTGCTTGTGTTCAAAGCCAAAGAAGTGAGAGATTCAGAGTTTTTTGCTTGTTTTGTTTTTGCTTGTGTGTGTGTGTGTGTGTGTGTGTGTGTGTGTGTGTGTGTGTGTGCATTGTGGTGTAGCATATGTACTATGTCATGTGTATGTACCCATGCTGTGTCCTGTGTGCTCACCTACAGTGGGTGCAGGCACCCGTGGTCAGAGCAGAATGATTGATGCCTTACCCAGTTCCATCTATTGCTCTTCTATTCTTTCTTTAAGCTAGAGTTTCTTACTGATCCTGGGGATTGCCATTTTTTTGCATGCCACAGTAATTCTCAGGTCTCATATCTTCTGAAAATGATGATAACACATGTGGTGATTCAAATGAGGGCAGCTTCATGCTTCTTTGTCCATCAAGCTTCTACATGACACATTTGGTTATTCAAACTCTGGGCGTTTCAGTCCTCCTGGGCTCTCAGGCTTGTGCAAGAAGCACTCTTAGCCACTGAGCAACCTCACAGCTCAGAAACTCAGTTATGGAACCCCTAATTGCATATTTCCTCCCAGGCGCTACTTGAGGAACAGAGACTGGCATCACTTAGTGTTGAACAAGGAAAGTAATATCTATTTTATGCATTTTGCATGACTGCTCTTTAAATGGCAGAAATACTCTTAATAACAGTATAAAACTTGAACAACAATTAAACATGATACAACCATATATCTACCAGAAAGAATTCTCTTTGGCAATACATTGCAAGAAGATGAATTAGGTAACTTTGACAGCAAAGTCATCCCTTGGAGTATGTCTGTGTGGTATTTAAAGGTGATTTGTGTGAGCCAGGCTGAGTTCAGGTGAAATTTCACTCATATTTTCATAATCAGAGCTTAAGACCTAGTGACTGACTCTCATTTCCCAGCTAATAAGTAGCAGTGGAATTCAATATACTTCTTCATCCTTTACAGTTTTAGTTTATTCATTCTCTTTTCCAATATATATAGTTGTTTACATATAGCTTTTTCAATGTCTAGAAACATAAAATTGAACAAAAGACAAAGTGGAATGAGGAAATAAAATAAAATCACATGTTCAGCAATAAAAGTAGTGAATACATTGGGAAAACTTTTGTCACTTGTTTTGACTGTATGCATTTTTGTGTCACAATAAGTTTGTAGTTTCATATTAGATTTTACCTTTAAGTACAATGCCATGAGCTGTGGGTGACTCCAGTACTATTTTTTTTTGAAATTTTATTAAGTTTCCAAAATTAGATACACAGTATGAGCAAGTCTTGTGCTGGTACCCCCATTTCCCTCCTCCCTGGTTCCAATTAACTGAGGGTCCTCAGTAGGATTGTTGGATTGGCCCATGGGATGGAGGGTTATGAGTTGCATGAGCTTTAGCCCATTTTTGCCAGAGTGTGTGTGTGTGTGTGTGTGTGTGTGTGTGTGTGTGTGTGTGTTATTGAGAGGGGCTATGTCTCTGGATATTCTCCCCTCTATGACTCTTGCATTCTTTCTGCCAACTCTCCTGCCAATACTTTTAATGATTTTATATTCTTTATAAGAACTGCATACGTTAGCATAATTAATGATTTCTGCTACAACTAATAAGTCCACTTAATCTGTGGCTAAACACAATAAAGATCAAATACCTTTTATTTTATATGAGGTTGATGGTGTTCAGAGGACTGCCTTATGAGCCTGCCCAATGAGGATCACTTTTGTGACACCTCTGTCATAGTTAAGAATAAAAATATTGGGCAGAGATCCTGTATGTTCTCTGACTCAAACCAAAAGTGCCACAATTACTTCCTCAGAGGAACAACTTACAAGCTTTCAGTCCTATTACCTGAGAAGCTGGCAAATATAAGTGAGCACATGCCAAATTCAATGAGAATATACATTCAGCATACAAAATTTTCTACTTGGGAAATACCAACAATCCTCTTAAACACCTGAATGAGCAGAAATATAGATAGACAGATGATAGCTATCGACAGAATAGTAGAAAGATGGATAGATAGATGATGGTAGATAGATAGATAATAGGTAAAAATATGATCTTGCCAGGTGTGGTGGAACATGTTTTTAATCCAAGCTCTCAGGAGGTAGATGTAGTAAGGTCACTTTGAGTTGGAGGCCAATCTGAGGCTATATAGTGAATTCCAGATAAGCCTGTGCTGGAGCTGGACCCTACCTCAAAAAAAAAAAAAAAAACTCTCTCTCTTGGGATGGAGTGATGGCTCAGCAGTTAAGGCACTTACTTGCCTGCAAAGCCTAATGACCTGGGTTTGATGCCCCAGTTGCTATGTAAAGCCCAATGCAAAAGTGGTTAATACATGTGGAGTTCGTGTGCAGTGGCTGAAGGACCCAGCTACTCTCATTCATTCTCTCTCTCCCTATCTCTCTGTCTTTTTCTCTCCTTGCAGATAAATAAAATGAAATAAAACAACCAATGATGTTCACACAATCAGTGCATGTGTGTTCTGTTGCTGATATCATCTTTAACCCACACTTCAGTCTAGTCTCACTGAAGCACTGGTTTCATGAACATGTTCCTAGTA
This sequence comes from Zapus hudsonius, assembly GCA_004024765.1. Taxonomy (NCBI): domain Eukaryota; kingdom Metazoa; phylum Chordata; class Mammalia; order Rodentia; family Dipodidae; genus Zapus; species Zapus hudsonius. The sequence goes on from PVHP010017043.1 coordinate 11,846, forward strand.
CAGAAGTTTTGAATTTGCTGGGATTCTTCCACCAGAAATATGCCTCTTTCAGAGATCTCCATGATCTCTGTGCTTACTGTGAAGTAGAAAATGGCTAAGTGACATTCATGTTTCTCTTGTAAAATAGAAAATGGCTAAAACACTTATTTTTAAAAGAAATAGCTAAAGGTTTGTTTTAAAACTGCTCACTTGAGTCTCTGGGTGTCATAAGGCCCTGAGATGAGCAACTGTCTGGAAGAATTAAGTAACTAACAAGCTATTTCAGCTTCTGTAAAATGCTTACGCTATAGGAATATGGAGGGATAAGAATAGCTAAACACCAGACATCTATCTATTCTGGCCTTAGTCCTAGTTTCGCTTATCTGGCTTTTTGTAAACTGATAATACAGACCCTAACCCTTGGACTGGAAATTCCCTAAAGTTGTTTACTCTGTCCTATAAAAAGGTTTGAGTGCCTGCATTCTGGGCCGCTGGTCCCAGTTTTCTAAGTAACTGGTTAACTGCGGTCTGGGTTTGAACCTGCTTGAATAAAATGACCCTTGCTTTTGCTCTGACTTGAGTCTCTGGTGGTTTGTCTTGGGGAATTTTGGCCCTTACACTTACCACAGTAGAACTTTGCCCAATGACACTTATCCTGAGTGGTTTTCCAAGACTCCTCTGTTTAAACTCTACACTCTCGCTATGTTCACTCTCTAACTTTTCTCTTTATTCTTCCATCATAGCATGGAATGATTTCTTACATTCTTTTTTTTTTTTATTGTCCATAATGAGCTACATTATTTAGTGGGCAAATGATGAGTTGTTATCCTTAGTTCCCCAATGCCCCTCTTCCCTATCCCCCATCAGTTGGATATCTTCCTCCGTGGGCTGGGTCAGTCCTTGGGGCAGGGAATCATGGATAGCCTAGTAGTCAGCCCAGTTCCGCCGGCCCCACTATGTTGTTACTCAGGGGCATCATGCGTCTGGATACTCTCCCCCACCACAGCTCTCAAAATCTTTCCACCCCCTCTTCCGCTCAGTTCCCTGAGTCATGGTGGGTGAGTATTAAGGCTGCTTTAATGTTGAGAACTTAGGGGTCTTTGTGTCAAAAATCATTGGTGTCTGTCTCACTGGCTTATCCTATGTTGATTGGCTGTGGCTATGGGTCCGTTGTTCTTCCCATCATTCTCTGTGGGGTTCCATATAGATCCTCCATGGTATGACTGTAGTGGCTCATATCTTGCCAGGATCTCAGCTATCAGCCTACGGTCAGTTGGTATGGTTAGATGGGCCACAGCTCTTTCACTGCATTCTGAAAAATACAAACAGAATCTCCATCGGAGAATGAGATCAGTATAGGTTAACAGATATACACAATTCTGGATTACCTAGATCTTATTTTTAGTAGCCTCTCCATCAATCGCTCCCATAGTGCATCTTTTCGTGGGAGCCCAAGAGTCTGGGATCCGGTGCATATCGCCCTAAATCCCCAGTTCCAGTTAAGGGCTCCCCCTCAGTAAGTGGAATATTTGGCTAAATTTAAAAGCTGTTGATTGTCTCCCCCATGCCTAGGCTCCTCCATTGCACAAGTGCTCCTTTCTTGGTTCGCTGTTCTTTCCCAGTAGGAGGTGTGGTCAGCCTACTCATGGCAGCAGACTGTGCTTCATGCCAGTGGATTTGTTACATTCTTAATCACCAAGTTTGTCTCTTTAAATTCTGAGCTTCACAGAAGTGTGAAAGCCTCTCTCTCTCTCTCTCTCTCTCTCTCTCTCTCTCTCTCTCTCTCTCTCTTTTGCGTGTGCTTATTATACAAAGATATGGCTGAATATTTGTTATATTAATACCTGATAAAGCTTAACTTTAATTTTATCTCATTTTATCTAAACTCTGTTCCTGGCTCATCAAATTTCCCTTCATCTCAAAGTCTTAGAGGTGGCTTGATACGTATAAGATCCCTCTAGTATTATGTTACTTCCCAAAGACTATCATCATCTGAAAGAGTTTCTAGCACTTCTGCCTGACTTACTGACTTCTATGACCATAATTAAGCATACATGAAACTAAATTGTCAGCCTAAATAGCATGTTTTCTTTACTTAAATATTTCACATAAATCATACAATAATGATGTGGTTTATACATCACATAATGAAGTGGATCATTTTGCACATCCTCTTCCTTCACTTTTGTCTCCACAGCCAATGGTCTATGAACAAAGCTTTTAAGTTAGAAAGGATGAAATTTAGCAAGATATGTATGCTAAAAATGCACCAATGATACCCAACAATGATTTTTATAACTAAATATTAAATAAAATGCAATTAAAGAACAGATACAAGTCAGACATTCTTAATAGTGTTCATAGATATTAACTGCAATGTACCTTACTCAGAAATTCTGATGGAAAAGTCTTATTTTATCTATGTACAAATGAGTCCAATGTGAAAGTGTTTTTTATATCATTCTTTTTTCAGACTTTGGTTCTTGTTAACAAAAACTTATTCATGGTGATCTCAACACCATTATGCCCCTGTTCTTGGTCACTGATATATCTAACCTATGTGAGCATTGGATCCATTCACTATAGACCCTAGTATTCTTTAGGACACTAAATATGCCTTAGGGTAGAGCATCTTCTCTATATTGAGTAACTAAGACACTGCTCAACCCCAGGGTTCCGGATAAACATGCAGGACCACAGCTTAGGAAAAAATGGTTCTCATAAAAAATAAAATAATATTTCTCTACATGAGGATGATTGTTTCTGACATGTGGTCTCCTCACTCGGTATATAGATGATTTTCCCTCGCGTGGTGGTCAACACTTACATGGATTCCACCATATCTGCTAGCACTTGGTATATCTGAGTTTTAATTCTCCCCTGTAAAATTGGAATATTGATAACAACATGTCAATGATTTCAGTGTGCATCAGAGGTAATGTGTGGAAATTGCATGTCATATACAAAGTATATGCTCAGGAAGCTTCCAACATCATTATCAAATATTTGTATTCATAGGAAACAAGTAAATATATACTGTGAATCTCATTTCTGCTTCAATGATTTAAACTGAACAGAGAAACTGTAACTATCATAACAGCCCTTTATTAAGCACACAGGTACCTTGGCTGCATAGTGATGACATTGGCAGACTTTTATCCTCTTCCTGCGCTCTTATGGCCATCTTGACAAAAGCCTAGAAGCTGACCACACACAGATGTTATGCTTATATACTACATATGTAAACATATATACATACATACATACAAACATACATACATGTATACTCTTAATATGGGTACCATTAGTTGGCAAACTAATCCCTTTTCAAGTGGACTAATTTAGCATTTTATAAAAAAAATAGTGATATCAGTTACTTTCAAAACCATCTAATTAATTTTTTGATGGAACATAAATTCCTAATATCTTTTAAAAATATTTTATTTGAGAGAGAGAGAGAGAGAGAGAGAGAGAGAGAGAGAGAGAGAATGGGTGCACCAGGACCTCTAGACACTGCAAAGAATGCCAGACAAATGTGTCACCTTATGCATATGGCTTTATGTTGGTACTGGAGAATCAAAATAGAGTCCTTTTGCTTTGCAGGCAAATGTCTTAAACATCTCTCCATCCCTCCTTTTATCTTTATAATGCATTTCATTGCATTTTCCTACTTAATAAAAGAAATGAACAGTTCAAATTTGGCTAATTTCTTCTTCATATCATATTAACTATTGGGCAATAATATCATAGCCTGGACAATTGAAATTCTATATAAATTTTATTTTTAATTTTTAATTGGCATACAAAAATTAATTATGGCATTTCAAATATAATTTGTTTTTGTTGATTCATATTTCCTTCTTCCCTAAAACAGAGTTTTGTGTATAAATAATTTTCTATGTTTCAAATGACTTTTTTTCCATTATTTTACAGATTCTGAGCAGTTAAAATTCCTCTATAATTCATATAACAATGATTTATTTTAGGCTGGGCTTCTACAGTTAGAACTTTTATGAATGCTTATTTTGATATGTGTATAATCTACATGTGCTCATATGTTTTCCTGATATACATGTGTGCATAAAGTTATATTAATAACATGTAAAAGAATGTAAAACATGTTATTTTTGTTGAATGACATAATAATTTAAAAAAGACAATAAGACCTTCACAAATAAATTTATCTCAGAAAGAAATATAATATATCTTTCAATAAACATGAGTAATATCTGAGGTAATTTTAGCATGGTCACAACAGTTGTATAAGGGATCCTGTTTCCTTTGCCATCAATTCCAAATATGTTATTCTAAAGACGTTTTGCACAGAGCAACAACCAATCTCCAGAATGAAATTGAGTTAGACTCAGTTATGGCAGATTGGACAATATGACAAGCAGTTGCACTCTGACTTGGGCAAAGCGTTAAAATGCCTTAATTGTTTAAATGACTACAAATTAAAGCTAATTGACACTGAGAAAATGACATTGTGCCATTAAATCATTAAAATTTGACTAGTATTTAATCCCGGAATAGTCATACGTGTATTCTAAGAAAAACTTTCATCTAATTTTAAAATACACAAAATGCAAAAAATTAAAATAAAATAACAAACTTGCAAATGTTAAGGAGACACCTGACCGATATGGATCCTTACTTACGATCTTCCTCTTCTCTTATCTCCAGCACATATTGGGAGGGCAGCCTGCTGAAGTCTCAGGCAGAGTCATTTTCATCTACTCATTTTTCCCTATTGCCAATTATCTTTAATTATTGCAGACTTTCTTCAGTACATAATGGATGCTGAGACGGTACTATGCTCATTAAGCAGCAATTGTAGCTAGAGCAATACGTTTTGATAAACTGTGGTTTGTTATGGTGTGGAATTTCACAAATTCTTTGCTCTATTAACTTTAAATTCTCATTCCACAAAACTCAAATTAATAAGTATTACTTTAAAGTCAAAGAATCCTTACAAAATTGCTTAACTAATATAAATTGTGAAAATAACTTAACCTGAATAGCATGAAGGACCATCTGAAACTTAGAAGAAGAAAGTTACTCTCATAGTACCAGTAAGTTCTGAGTCTGGTATGTCTTTCCAATGTCTTGCACTATTTTACATTTGACTTCATTTCCTGGAATCTATTTTGAATGATGCATCCACTTGCAGAGCTAAAATCCTGGAGAAGAAAGGTTTTACCAAGTATATAGACATATATTTTCAATTTTACTTAGACCAAAATATGACTAAATATATTCCAGAATTTATTTCTTTGTATAACTTCTGGTTAACGTTAGCCACCAAAAAAAATCTACATGAGGTTTGGATGGCCATGCATATGTGAGCTGTAGGGAGACTAATATTTTCTTCATTAGCAGCATCAAGGCTGGAGATGCCTGAAGGCAGTTTCTGTGTGTCCCTGTGCATTGTCCTTGTGGATTCTTCTACCTAGTGGGTCCAGCTGACCTGTCTAGAGTTCAGGTTCAACACAAGATGCAGCAAGTACTATAATATTTCACACCCATGGAAGGTCTGAGAACTATGAATTTTTAAGTTGAAAATTAATAGCTTAGTTTCACTGTCAAATTTGACTGATAAACATGACACACTTGTATTCCTCTGGAAACTGTTAGGAGCTGCACCAGAATTAAAGGGTTAATGAAAAGACATCATGAAATCTCCTCTCATTCTATGCATGCTGCCAGAGAAAGTAATACCTACTGTAGCTTATCAAAAATATTTTTCTCCCATTCTGGAGATGGGAAAGTTAAGACCAATGTACTAATAGAGGCAGTATGTAGTGAGAACAGCTTTCTAGTTCACAGCACTGCATGTGCCTGCTGCCCTCCCAAATAGAAGGGAAATGCTACTCTCTAGGCTTGAAAAGGGCAGTAATCTCATTTGATAAATCTCCACCTTAGTGACCTTTATTTACCATCTCACTGGTGATTAAGGTTCAAGATTTATATAATGTGGTGAGCGAAGCACTCAGACAATAGTCATCTCCTAAACTGGATCCAATGATAAGTAGGTATATAATGTATATACAGTACATACCAGAATAATACCTACCCAGAATAATTCACACTACAAATAGTGAAAGTCTGGAGTACAAATGACCCTTAATTTCAGTGTTTAAACTTAGTAGACTTATTTTTTTTTTGCCTTTTTAGTGAGGTGAGAGAACTTTTACATTAGAAATACACTGTCAGTTCTGATTTTCAGTTTTTCTGAGATTCAGCAGTGGTAGGGAGCTAAAGTTCCTTGCCAGAGCCATGTGATTAAAGGGAAACAATTAATACTAAAGTGAATTTTAATGCCCAAATTGTTTTGATATAGTATCAAGTATTATTAAGATATACAAAATTTCAGTATGGAATAAACTTTGCGTTTGATGATTTTGTCAAACTGTAGGCAAATCAAGGAGTCTGTGTACATTTACATAGGTTAGCCTAAGTTTCAGCATTCAGTGGGTAGGATGTATTAAATGCATTAGTTACTAATAATAGCTCCAATTTATGATGGGTTTATTGGCATATAAATGCCACACTAAAGTACATTTGTATAAGAGAGGAGACTGGAATAGAGCTATTTATAAGTATAGAGGAATCAAATTTATGATTTTTATGTTGTTGAACATACTTATGTGGAATTTTACTATATTGGCAGAAAGTTTCACTATTAATTAAAAGTGTTTGAGGGATGGGTAGATGGCTCAGGGGTTAAGAGCATTTCCTGTGCATATATAAGAGGCTGAGGAGGCCTGAGAAATCATTCAAGTCCAATGCCCTGGTCACACTTTAACACAGGGGTATGGCCATCACATTTAGAATCATAGTCTTGTTCGCAGCAAAGACCAGAGAAACACCAGGGTTGGAAAACAAAAGAAAAAGGTCATCCTCCAGAATCAGAATGATTCTCTGGTAGTGAGGCACTTGACATTCCACTCTGGCCACCACAGGTGAGAGTCCCCTGCCACAGGCAAAGGCACAGGCTCCACATAGGCACATATACATGGGTATATACCATATACAGTACACATAAAAAACATGCCACATTAAAATACACATGCAAAAATTAATTTTAAAAAGTTAAATAAAGTACATACTAATGCACTTCTGTGCAAAACATATTCATCCATCAAAACACAACAAAGTTATAAACTCATTCCAGCTTCAGTTCTACATCAAAAATATTAACACAAGAAATCTACTTTCAAAAATCTCCAAGTTCACCTAATGAATCATAGAAGTCAGGTGAGATTGGCTACCAATGTGAAATCTTCCATCTGGACACCTGCAAATTTTAAAAAAGAAGTCATCTGCTACAATAAGGATATAATAGTGAGACGGGTATAATGATAATGTGGAGAACCCCATCCGAAAGGGAGAAAAAGCCAAGAGGATAAAGATGCAGGTCTGAGGCTGTTTTATTCCTCAGCATACTAAATAAAGTGCACTCCATCCCAGGAATGACCTAAGAAGAAGCTGCAAGGCTGATTCTCCAGCCTCTTGCATTGCTGTGGTGACAGCTGCACCCACTTAGTTTATTAGGACTATGACTAAAGCCTCATAATTTCATTACTGGATTCTTAGAGTAATTCTTCCATTGCAATCTAGCATTACTTCTTCTGGTTGAATACTCTCAAAAAAAAAGGTTGACTCCTCTCAGTAACAACATACAAAAGGTGTGGGGGGGGGGGGTAGAACCGGGTTGATTCCTGGGCTATCCATAACCTCCTACCCGGTGGATTGATCCAGTTTGCCCATGGACAATGATATCCAGCTAATTGGGGACAGGGAGGAGAGAAATCAGGAAACTGGGGACATCCTCACATTATTTGCTCATTCAGTGTATCTAATTATGGACAATAAAGTAATATTTTTTAAAAAAGGTTGACTCAACTCCCACTGAAATTTATGAGGAAATAAACCATTACTTTTTGAGTAATGTATGTCTATGTCTGGCTTCCTCTGAGTAAGTTGACTGATGGATTGATTGATTGATTATTGGTACATAAGTAATACTAAATATCACTGATCACCATACTTTAAGTTGGGCTACCTTAAATGTATTCAGAACACATTAATTCTCCTACGTTTGGGGAAAAACATATAACAAAAGCATTTTTATCATAATAAAGTGCTGAAGACTTCATGTAATCTATTAGAAATTTATATCCAATAATTACCTTTGCCAAAGTGTGCTCGGCCACACCCTAGGTCCTAGTTCCAGAATATTCTTTATGGAAATAGCCATTTTCCTTAATCTCTTCATTGTCTTTTCTTTTGTAGCATTTCATTAAAAGGAAGTAAGGAAAATAAACTTAACACTTTTATAATTCACCTATAAAACTCCTCAACTAAACACCTAAGTCCATTACTTTATTTCTATCTTCCACTCATTAGAAGGCCATTCAGCAAATTAATGTCGTTTTAAAGAAATGATTTTCATTACCCCTGTGTCCAATATCATGTTTCCCATTTTCTTATAAAACATTACAGAAGTATTTTAATGTCTGTATTTCTCATGATGGATATGTATCTATGTGTTCTCTGTGATGATAAAAGCCTTGTGATTGTGGGCTTTTATTTGTCTCCAAATTGTGGCCACACCATCAAAGGAAATTCAGGGATGATCCTTCCCTCCTAATTTCTTACTTAAAACAGAAGTCCTCAATTCTTCACTTTTTGTTTCTGTTTGTAATGTTGTGGTGTGTGTGTGTGTGTGTGTGTGTGTGTGTGTGTGTGTGTGCTTGCGTGTGTGTGTGTGTGTGTGCTTGCGTCTGTCTGTCTGTCTGTCTGTTTATCTGTCCATCCCATGCACTTACCTGTGATTTCCAGGAAGAATATTGAATGCTGTGTTTCCTCTCTACCCCCGCCCTCATTCTTAATTGAGCCAGAGACTCTTACTTGTCACAGAGATTGCTGTTTTCTTTTTTCTTTTCCCACAAGCTCCAGGGAGTTAAGGGCTGGAGTTATAGATTATCATGGCCTTTCCCAGCTGTTTATGTGGATCCTGAGAATTGCACTTTAGTTGTCTCTGTATAATTCTGTTTTGTATCTCTCACTAGTGTAATTCTACATATTTGTCTTTGTATCTGTATTTCTTCTTTTTTAAACTTTTTTATTGATTTAAAATTACATATATTAACACAATATGGTAGGTTCTTAGATAAAGCCATTGAATCCATGATGACATTTCTTCTTATGCATTAATTATTCTCCCCTCCCATGAATCTTATATTCTTTCCACCCCCTCTTCCACAAATTTCTGAGTCATAGTGGGAGAGTTTATATTTTACATAGTTATTAGGTTTTTCAGAGTCTGTAGATTTGTATTTTGGACAATTTTGAGCACCCTTGGTACCTCTCTCTATTGTCCTTCCCCAAGTTATGTGCCTTGCTGTGGAAATAGCTCTTTTTCTCACCTTCTCACTTCCTTAGAGATTGCGTTAGGGCTCCAAATGGTGAGTATGAGGTGAATGGTCTCCTGCTTGGGTGTCCCCCATCAAGTCATGTCCCTTTGGTGGAGTTCAGTTGTCCCTGGTTCATGTTGCTTTCTGAAAAAGACAGAGTCTCCAGCAGGGAGTGAGATCATTATTGGTCAATTGAGACAAATATTGCTAGGTTGGTGAGTGTTTGGCGGGTGTAGCCTTTCTGAGGACTTTCCCACATAGATGGGGTTCTTGGTCCACATCCAGAGTTCCTTGGGTCCCCTTAAAAGTCAGGGGTTCCCTGCCTCTGTGCGATCTCATAGGCAATTAGCCGGCTGTTGACTACCCACCTAGGTTGGACGCCACTATTTCACAGATGGGCACTTCTTGACTTGCTTGTCTGTGCCATATAGCAGTGTGTTCTGCACTCTCAGGCCATCAATGGGTGTAACTTGAAGATGCCTCCTGCCCACTCAGGATGTTGTTGGTCTGGTTCCCCTGGCAGCTCATGCAATACCTACTGGCATTATTGAGGCTGTCCATCTGGGAGCTGATTTCATTTCTGGATTCAGCAGGGTTTCTCATTGTTGTGTGATATCAGTCTATAGAATCTTCAACAATAGGGTCTTATCTTTTGCCAAAGGTGGGTATTCAATGGCTGTGACAAAAGTTTGTCTTTTTTTAGGGACCATGTGGGTCACTCTGATCAACAGCTCATTGTGGGAGGTAACTATATATTTCTTCTTTTTATGAAGATTCTAGTCGTATTGGTATAGAGCCGTCTTTAGGAATTTACCTTTAACTTGTTACATCTGCAAAAAACTTTTTAAAAATCGGGTAAAGTTTATAAGCACGAGGCTCTTTTTTTCCTGTTTAGATTGAGGATGTTCTGGGGCAAACCCATGATGGGGATGCACCTGATCACTGAGGTGAGCCCCTAACACTCTTTATTACTTTTTATTATAATGCAGATTCCGATTAAATTGCCCAAACTGACCTTGAACTCAACCCAGCACTCTGTATGGCCTGAAACTTGTGGTTCTCAGCCCCACAAATACCTGCATTACAGGCTTGCACTCCTCAGTGACATGTTCTTGTGTGTCTAGAGTGCCCACTAAAGCAGTTTTTCCTTTTTAATTTTTTTTTCATGAACCAGTTGATTTGTAAATCTAGTTAAAAGCAGATTTTACTGATGTTTTAAAAATTCTACCATTAAATTGTGAAGAAAATCTATGCATCTTACATTCATTCTAATTTGAAACAAGAATAAGATTTCAAACTTATTTTTGCCTTTTCTTTATCATCTTGTCCATTATTAATATTAAAGAATATCATGCGAGGACCTGGTAATACATATGAATGTCATTATAAAAATCAAAATATAGCTTGCTTGGTGGAGTCCCATTTGTACTCTTTATTGACAGCTCTATAATTTTTTTTTGTATTTATAGTGAGAAACACATGATTAAAACACACATGGGGTACATTTTCATGGTACCTCATGGGACTTGGTGCTTACATGTGTCATTAAAATAATTTAAAACTGAATTACTAAAAGTTCCTTTCAGCTGACATTTGTCGACAAGAAGCATAGGATGAAACACAGTACTGCCATTTTCTTTCTCAATGAAATGTTTGTACATCGGTTACATTTCAGTTTAGAAGGTAGCAGATCCTATCTGTACAGGTAGCAGCATTCCAATTGAGCTTCTTATACAAAGATACATACTCACATATTCAAAATTATATGCTTTCAAAAATAAAATAGCTTGATGTAAGTATTTAATTTATAAATATCCTTTCAGGATTTCCTAACAACTTCCAGGGCTTCAAAGAAAATCAAAGCCACTTAACGTATGAATTCAAATTATTCTTTTTGTTTACTTTGTCTTTAAAATATCTCTGCAGTTTGAATTTTGAATGGGTAATGGAGGATTTAACAATGAAACTGCTTTTCTCATTTTAATGTTAATAGTAACTAGGGATATTGCATTCTCTTCAGAGTCTAAATTATATTAAGAATATATGAGATATTTTTGTTTAGTAAGGGAGTTGCTATTTCGTTCAACATATCCTTCATTACATTATTTAGTACTAGCAGAGTTGAATCTCAATCCCTATCTACGTGACTAAGCCATTGGAAATATTAATGTACACCACTGTGATGATATGGGTTGATGATAATTAATATTTGAAAGCAACAGGGGGGCGGAGAGAGAAAGTTTTGGAATCCTCCCTTCCCCCTCCTCCTACTCCGAGTTCTTGTCCTCTAATGCCAAAGAATTGTACACAGGGACAGAATTAAAATTTAATTACACTTTTATTCTAATTTAGTAGATAAGGAAAAGGGGAGTTGGATGGGGAAATGTCCCAGTCATCATGTGGGAAGTTACAGAATTCTCCTGCCACCCGTGTGGGGAGAGCACATGTCAGAGAGTTTAACAGAACTTATATTATTTATCTAAATAAGCAGCCCAAGAAAGGATAACAGAAAGCTTCCTTTATGAGATAGAGAGATTTATGAGAGAAGAAGTCGGGAGCTTGCCCCCCTACCCCAGCCATCAGCTGGGGTAGGGGTACAGGCCTTACCTCACTGAGGCCAGGGTCAGCAGTCCTTCTACTCCATTGCCATGTGGGGGAAGAGGGGCCTACTTCCTCTAGGGAAGCTAGTTTTAAGTCCTCCACAGGTGAGTCAGAGAGATAGCTGATTGTTTTATATTTGACCAATCAGTTTTAGCACCTAGGTTGTAGCTCTAACTAAACACCTCCCATTCAAGGGGAGGGGCTGGGAGGGGAGGGGTGGTCCCTACACACACCTGACTGTCACAGTGAAAAGGAAACCTCTGAGGGGAACTTAACCACTGTACTTCATGTCTGTTGGAGAGACAGCACGATGCACAGTGATCAACATTGATCAACATGACCATCACTTAATTATAATTTATTGTCACTAAGTGTTGCTCCTAAAACTTATTTATCTGCAGCTTGTTTGAAATGCAAAGGGCCTAGTAGATACAGTGAAAGAAGTGATATCTTCCTGCTCTAGACAACAGCATCTAATTTATTTTTCCATTTTTTGGCCAAAAATATTTATACAACCTTATACAGTTATATAAAATAGGCAGTTAATTTAAATGTTTTATGATAATTCATAAACTAATTTGAATACAATATTCTTTAAATATAATTATAATATTTATGAAAGATGAAACTTATTTTCATACTAGTGAGATGGATGTGGTTATTTTTATAAAAAGAGTTGAATCTCGGTTGAGTATTTGTTACTGCAGGATACAAAGCATCTTCACCATTTGCCAAGATATATATTGTTTTTTCATTTTTAATCATTCTTTTTTTTAATCAAGGCTGAGAGTGCTGCTTCTTTTAAGCACATAGCACAAGATGCTTTCAAAAAATATTGGAAATTATGTCCTAATCCCAAGCCATATTTCATTTAATGGTTGTCATGGACTAAGTCAGCAACTCAAGCCAAAGTTTTTAGATTCAACAATTTAACACAACACACTCCAAAATTGTGGAGATTGGACACTTGTTGAGGAATGATGGTGGGAATATAATAAAATTCTTTTATTTTCATAAGTAAACTTTTCTGTTCCTATAAGACTAGAATTTATAAATATCCATAAAAAAGACTGCAATTCAAAGAACACAAAGATCTTGAATATGGGGCTGGAGAGATGGTGAAATGGTTAAAACCACTTTCTTGCAAAGCCTCACAGTCAAGGTCTTCTTCCCCAATGCCCACTTAAAGCTAAATGCACAAAGTGAACCATGTACCTGGAGTTTGCAGTGGCAGGAGGCCCTGGTGTGCTCATTCTTTCTTTCTCTTTCTTCTCCTCTCTTTCTGTCAGATAAATATATAAATAAATAAAAAGTAATTTGTTTAAAAATAAGATCCTGAATATGAGTCAAGGTAGTTCATGTAACATGTGCTGTTGTTATGACAACTGGAGGGGAAAGTATGCGTGCTGTGCTTTTGAACCGAGGCTATAGTAATGTAGTAAGGTGCACATGGGTGAGTGCTTTCAGAAAAAAAAAATACAAACTTGGGTTCCTTGTGCATTTGATTTAGAATTAAATGTTGACTAATGTTATTCACAAACATTTTACTCTCGGCAAATTTGCAACTTCCACCATAAAGTTATGCAGCACCATATGGGATAAAGACCCGTCATTTAAGAAGCTAGGTTTATGCTAAACTTGTTCCATATGACCTAAACCACATGGGTATTTATAGGAACAAATGCTGAGTACCAATGTGATGTTTGATGAGAATTGAAATTTGTAAGGTATGTTCTAACTAGTGTAAAGGCATTCACTATGCAAAAGATACTCAGAAATTTTATTACAGCAATAACTATGGTAATTATTTCATAGCAAAAACAGTTGAGAGAGAATAATAAATTCATCCAAATTCTGCCATGGGGTTTAGTAAATTCTAGTCCCAAACTCCTCTTTGGGCCTGGGGAGATGGCTCAGTAGTTAAAAGCACTTGCTGCATAATCCTTACAAATAGCATTCAGATTGTCAGAAGCCATGAAAGCTGGACACAAATTTTACATGTGCATGCAATCCTCACACACCTACAACCTATATCAGTGGAGTCAAGAGAATACCGAAGCTCCTGGCCAGCAGCTATTCTGACATTCACTGCAGCAAACCAGAGAAACCCTGACTCAAAGAAGGTGAAAGGCAAGGGCTGACACCCTGAGGTTGTCCTATGTTCTTCACACATGTATCATAGCATGCATTCTCTTTCTTTCTTTCTCTCTCTCTCTCTCTCTTTCTCTCTCTGTCACACACACACATTTATATGTCCATTTGCACACAAACACATAAAACTCCTCATTAAGTCTTTCAGGACACACTTTTTACAGGTAATTGCCTTAAATGTTGAGCCACATCTCCAGCCCCAGGACACACTTTTTAAAATACCTCTACAGTGTCACCACTGTGCATTTATATTTACTACACAAGTACTATGTTCATATATATCTATATTTCTGAAATTATTACTGTCTATTACTACCAGTTAAACATAAAGCCATCTTTAAAGACTCAGATCATAATTAATCTCTTTCTGAATAATTATTACTATGCAACCCCAAATTAGTAACCATGATTTATTTATGTTTTCTGTCACATAGGGAAATAATGATGTCACATACTCCTGAATAATTCAGGTACTTTGCTGTAACATTTTCCACCATGACCACTTATGTTAACTTTTGACGTGAAAACTTGTTCATGAGTGAAGAATGATTCCCCGATGTCTCCTTATTTTCATGCCTGAATATTAGTCCAGCTAAAAAATGTCTTAGATATACAAAGAGTATTGGCAGGATGGCTTATTTTCTGAGAATTTGAAAAGCCATTGACAATGATTACAACTAGAGCAATGAATCAGAAAGACAACATGTTTTTATTGCCATATAGTAATGCTGTTTTAAGAAGATGAGAAAACTACATTATCAAGCTTCATAATCATTGGTTTTAATTGAAACATTCATTCATGTCAATGAGTTCATGGTAGGGCAGAACCAGGGCCACACTTATAGATATATGAATGGTGCTCTCTGATCACTGGTAAGAACATATTACAGGTAGAAAGTCAGATAACATGCATCTGTCATATTCAACCTCTATTTTTAAATGTTTGCTTGCTTTAGCTTGGCACACGAGAATTATATATATTTATAGAATTTGATAAGTCTGACAATTATACAGCCATGAAGACATTCCATTAGCAAAAATGGTGAACATATCCATTACCTCCACAAGTTTAATGTATTTTTATAATCCTGAAGTGCTTCCTCTTTTCTTCACTTTTCCACAAATTTAGTCATTGAGTAGCTCTGAAGATGAGTTTTTGTCATAAACTTGTGTGTGAATATAATCATATTTTATGAAGTTATTGTGTTAGCAAAGGTACCATAACACATCCATGCCTGGTATGGTACAGGGCTTGCTACATGTTTTACTAAAAGCCTGATATTAATCACACAATCTCTCCCTCATTTCTGTTCATTCTCTCTTGTGCCTTCCCACAGAGCCTCTTTTCTTCTTTCATGTCACATATCTCTCCCAATCCCTTTTCATCACCTGTTCTTCCCTTCTCAGGGTCTTCTATCTCCTATTTTCTTCCTTGGATATCTGCCTTTGTATCCTATCAATGTATATGGAACTTAAAAGCTAGTATCAACATATTAGAGGGAACATATTTTTTGTTCTCTTGGTGGGCCTGGATTACCTCACTTAAGATACTATTCTTCAGTTCTAACCATTTTTCTCTATTTGATTTTTCTGTGTAGCAGAATAAAATTCTATTGTGTTTATTCAGGCATCAGTTTCTGGACATATGTAGGTTGATTCTAATTCCCAGCTATAGAGAAAAGAGCAGCAATGAACATGGACAAGCAAGCATCACTGTAACAGTTATTAAGTCCTTTATGTATGTGCCCAGGAGTGGTATATCTGGGTAATATGGTAGTTTGATTTGTCCCTTTCTGAGAAATGCATACTGATATCCATAGTGGCTGTACCAGTTTACGTGAAAACAATAAATAACAGCTTCCTTTCCCTACAAGCTGACAGAATGTACTGTCTTGATGATAAGCATTTTGACTATGATCATAAACCTCAAAGTAGTTTTAAGGAGCATTTTCCTGATGGCTAAGTATATTGAATGGATTTTTTTTTAAAGATATATGTTGCCCATTTGGATTTCTTGCTTTGAGAATGTCAGAGCATTTCATTGGTCCCTTTATTGATTGGCAGTTTTTTTCTCAGGCTTTAATTTTTTCATATATATATATATATATATATATATATATATATATATCCTGTTTATCAAACTTCTAAGGTATAACTGACAAAGATTTTCTCCTATTAGGTTTCTTGTAAATTCATTGTGTTAGCTAAAAATAGTCATTCACTGATTTCTTTACTTAATGTTTTCTGAGTACTCCTCATCAATTACTTTTAATCAATTACTCTCAAATTTTAGTCCTGTCTTGATTTGAAGGTAAAATATACTACAGAAAAATCATAAAAAACAGGTGAAATTGAAAAAGAGGGAGTATGAAAAAAATGAATGTTTACTGGGAACCTAAATCTGAAAATAAACTTAATAAACAAAAAGTCAAAAAAAAAAAAAAAGAAAAAGAAACAAAGCCTCAAAGCATTTCAGTTACTTACAAAGTTTAAAAACATAGATCAGAATGACAAACACTGTAAAAAGTACTGGCCTTGCACTTTTGCCAGTGATAGCTTTGACATCCTTCTAAACAGCTGGCCTCTTCTGCAGTGGGATTGCTACGTTTCTGGTGTGTCTGGCATTGAAGGTGAAAATGTGGCATTTTTTTTTTGTGGGACCCTGCTAAGAGGCATGGAGGATATAGGGTTTTCCTGAGACCAGAAGGCGTCCGGGAATGTCTCCTTCTGTTAAGGAAGTCGAGATGAATCTGAAGCCCCGATAAATCTCAAGCATATCCTGGACACTCAAGCCTCCAGTCAGGCCACAGCTGAGCCCTGAGATAAGCAGACAATTCAAGGCCTAAACTCACTCCAGCTGTAATAACAAACCCGGACAACACAACTACAGTTCCTTTGCAGCCATCACCATTCTGTACATGTCTAGAGTCACATAGAAAGCCACCACCCTAATTTATCTATGCAAACTAGGCTACTGGCTACTGGCCACAGGCTACTGGCCCCTGCCAATCCACTCATGACATGTCCACAGACTACCCTGCCCCTAGCAATTCCCTGCTGACTATGTCTCCGCCTCTGCCTTTTCCTCTATGTAAACAACTTTCATGTATACAATAAATGAGAACTGTCCACTGCCATGTTCTCCTGGGTGGCTATGCCCGTTGGCCTACTGCTATCCCAAGGACTCTGTCCACCCAGCTCCATGGATGAACCAGAGTGCTAGTGTACAATGATCCCCGAAGTAATCCACAGACTACAGTTTTTGATCACTCTAAGACTGAACAGATTGGAAGAAATAAGCAAATTAAAAACTTGAATAGGCCCGGAAAGATGGCTTAGCGGTTTGGGTACTTGCCTGTAAACCCTAATGACCAAGTTCATTGCCAAGTGCCCACATAAAGCCAGATGCACAGCAAAGTGGCACATGCATCTTGAGTTCCTTTGCAGTGGCTAAAGGCCCTAGTGTACCCATTTGTCTCCTCTATCTCTCTCTCTTTCTCTATCTCTCTACCTATCTCTATCTGAAATTAATAAATATTTTTTTAAAATAGCAACAAAATTCTGTACATTGCCCATGGGGCTTAATGTCATTGAAGAACTTTACAATTGCAGCGACAAGAGGTAAGGACAGGAGCAATGTGCAAATACTGGAAATGCAGCACCCAGGCTATCTCTAGCATAAAGTGTGTTGAAAAGAGTTCAGAGGCTGGGAAGGTGGGTCAGTGTGTACAGTTCTTGCTATGTTTTCATGGAGACCTGAGTTCAGATTCTGAAAACCCATGTGTGCTCACACACATGTAGATATACCATGCAGAGATGCAACAAACCATGAAAATATTAAAGGACAAGACTCTTTCTCAGAGCTTCACCTCATATGTTGTCATATTATATGCCAGACAATGAAAAGATGTATAATGAAAAAGAAGTTGAGATAGTTTTGAAAGGACCCTGCATGTGCCAACTGAATCATTTTCACTCTTTCAGTGTATTTCTGAGTGGGATTTTTTAAATTCTCTGGTGATATCAAAGTTTTCTGCTCCTTCTAAACTCCCCACTCCCCAAGGCACATTATCCTCGGTAATTATGGAAAAATATACTGATTGTTCAAGTGCTGGAAGTGGTCTCATAGGATACAGCTGATTTACTGATGCAAGGTTTCTAGTAAAGTGATCCTCACACATGAGTCACTCAATCACAGTGATTAATGGGTTGTAATTACCTGCCGAGGACTGAGGACTGTAAATGTGACCTGTGCACACTTATGCTCTACCAACCACACTTTTTTTTTTGTGTCCTATACCTGATGTGATCAATATTTGGTACCCTGTGGAACAGAGTACAAACTGTCCTCTGAAATTTGCAAATTTGAAATTTGACAAAATTATTGTAAAATATTTGTTTGGGTCTGTGTTGATGGACTGTGGACTACTTCATTTGTAATATCATCTTTGCTTATATCAAGACATTTTATGAAAAACTGTAAAACACTTTTAAATGTAAAAATAATCAAAAAAATTACAGACATGCTATTATCATTAAAGACCTAGGTTATGTCATTTCTGCTTGAAAGAAGCTGCTAAATGACAAGGTTTATGTCCACAGTGGACACAGTGTTTAAAGGCAGTGTACTGCTTTCTAAATCTGAAGATTTTTTCAGTAACATGCCTATCTCAAATTAAGGATTTCTATAGAAGTGTTTTGAAACATTCTCATAATCCCTCTCAAATTCAATGAGAAACAGGATTGCCTTACAAAAATCCAGAAGCAGAGTCACAGCACTGAGCAAACATGTGGAGCTTCCCACAAATAAGTGGAGAGTCCCATAAGTGGTGTGTCAAGTGGTCAGCAAAGCACAAGAAGTTTGCAGATAATTAGATAAATATTGGAAGTATATAGTAACACAGGGGAGTGACAAGCAAAGTAAATTCTTCTGTTCACTGTTATCATAAAAATCCAAAATAGATACATGAAGAATTGAAGCCAAGGAGAATTTAATATTGCACTCAATTGTTAAGTTGAGCTCAACTATGAACTAGGTGTGTTTACCGACTGTATACAAGTTCAATACCATGGAAGGAAATATGGGAGAAATAATGATGGATTATCAAACAAACCATAATGAAGAGGAATAGAGATGAGTCAAGGGTGGAGTCTTTTAACTCAAAGCATATAAGAATGCTTTTGGGTTTTTAACAAGGAGCAAAGGTTGGAGGTGATAAAATTCAGCTATAGAGTGTGCTGTGCATATGTAGGAAATAAAGAATTATCATCATTTTATGTTTTATAATTATCCTGAAAACCTAAATAGATGTTGCTCATTATTAAAAATTTAAGTAATTTCTAAGTTCTACCTTTTTCTTAAGTGTGTGAAATCAGCGAACACCTACACAAGTTTGGAGTAGGACGGCACCCTTGGCAATGACAACTATTCACCCTCTCATTGCTCATGGCTTTCTGAGGAGATTCCTGATGAGTCTTTTAGTTTTCTTGTTCTCTCCTACATATTACTTAGCTACAAACTTTCAAGTGCTTTTTTTTTTCAGAAGTTCTTTTGAAAGTAGATATTAAAAGTAGAAAACATTTCCCCATTGTAAGACTGTTATTAAAAAATTTCATGTTCTTACTGTTTCTCCCCAAACATTACTTAATCTGAAATAGAGTAGTGAAGCATTATAGAAAAGAACTCCCATGCAATATCACTAATTAGGCAAAATAGAAAACAATAAAAATTAAAAACTTAATTTGTATTCATCCTGATGCTAATATGCAACAATCAGCCAAGCCCAGTGAGATGAGAATGAGGCAACTGAAGAAAATGCTTTCATGTTCCAAACTCATTATTATTATTATTATTATTATTATTATTATTATTATTATCATTATTTATTGCAAATCTCATTATTTTAATTTCTAGATTCAATTTTTAACAATTTTAAAAGAATAAAAGAACAATATCTGCTTTGTTGATGCTGGTTTGCTATAAAATATTATAAAGAAGGCATTCTTAAATCCTCTGAATTATTTAACTGGCATGACTGAGGTTATGCTATGATGCATGTTTGTACTCTCAGAATGGAAATAGTATTCAGTAGCTGAAGCAGAGAAGAAACAGTGGAAAGAGAAACAGCATACAAGTAGCATTTGCAGTTTCAATTCTACATGAAAAGAAACAGATTTGAGGGAGGAGAGTAAATTATCTACTTTTCTCCCAGGTTGTAAGAACTTTTGTGAAAAGACTTTAGATTCATACATTTGCTTTTTCAAATTGCTAAAATATCATGTGTTCCATTAAGGTTTTGTACTTTTTTCATTGGGGTAACGAAACACCTGAAAGAAGTGAACCTGAAAGAAGGGTTTATTTTGTCATGCTGGTTTAGGGCTGACAAGTCTTAATAGTGGAGAAGCTTTGTTCCAGGTCATAAAAGAGCAGGACTCATTCATTCTGTAGTCAAGAAGGAAAGAATACTGGTGCTCAGCTTTCTTTCTCCATGTTATTTAATCCAGGACCCTAGCCCATGGGTGACTTAGGGTGGGTATCTCCACCTCAGTTGACTTAATTGAGAAACCCTCCCTCATGAGACATGCCCACTGATTATTCCCTTAGGTTATTCTAAATGGTCTCAAATTGATATTTAACTGTTAATTATATTATTCACTTCACTGACATGGTGATTGCTTATTTTTTGTTTCCTGGTTGTGGTAGTTTAAATATTTGCCCCCCCCAACTGATTTATTCAAACTTGCCTCCAGATTCCTGGCTGGAGGACGTGTCCCTGGTGTTGGATCTTGGAGTACTATCTTGAGGTGTGTTTTGGTGTGGATCTGATTTCCAGCCTGAAGTTAGCCAAAGCAGTTTGAGCTCTGCCTGGGTTCCTGCTATTTTGCTGCTGGATTTTATGCTTGTTTATGATGCTAGCTGTTTGGTGGTGCCATTCTGCTTGGATTTATGAATGGGGACCAGCTTTTGATGGAACTTCCCCTGGCATCTGGAAACTGAAATAATGCCTTCCTCATATAAACTGTGTCTTATTCTTGGTGCCTGGTTCTTGGTCCCCTGCCTTTTGTTTTATGTTTTGCTTCTCTTTTCTGCTCCTTTGTTGTGAATTTCCCCTGGTTTTATCTCTGAATCTCTCAGATGGTCCTGGTCTCCTAAGATAAGCCTCAATGTGATTCAAAGAATACATTGGTTCTTGGCCTTGTCTCAGGAGATTTTAGATAAATTAAGAATTTAGAATAGGAATATATGACTTCTGAATAAATGTTAAATGAATGTATGTGTATGTGTACATATGAGCCCATGGCCCTGAGGCTACAGAGTAAATTCTAATAGGAAAACAAGGTATTTAAAAACAGATTTTATCTTCTCTCTATCTCTATACTTCTGCTAACAGGCTTAAGGTTAGGTATAGCCACCCATCTTGTGATTTCCTCCCCCTTAACAGGAGCTTTCTCTTTTGTCTGTCTGAAGACAGAAAACTTTTTAGACAGGGTTAAGGCAAAATTCTCTGTCAGGGAGCTTCCCTACTCAAAACTTTCACTGACAAAAAAAAAAAACCGAAATACCAAAAAACAAAACACAAACAAAAAACACAAACAAACAAACAAACAAAAACTTCATGGTTCTGCTAGAGGCAGATCAGAAACTCCAAAGCCAGAATTCCTTACCCCCACATGCCTGCCAGATGGCAAAGATAAAACAAATGATAGACTGTCTGGCCTAAGGATGTCTAGACCCTAAAGCCACAGAAGAGGAACTGGAAGTAATGCTAATTAAGCAATTGTGGAATTTTACCACTCCACAGCCTGGTACTGGAGAAAGGGTTAAATAAGGAAAGGAAAAACCAAGTTGGCAGTTTCTCTACAGTTTTATACTAAGGCCACTGATTTTAATGTGGATAAAATACTTGGGCCAGATTCAAGGGGGTATCTTACTAAAACTGCTTCTGGTTCTATGCTTATTCCATGAACGCCAGACTTCATTATTGCATGCTTTCAGCTTTGTAAAAAATGTTACATTTATTTCATAGTTTCTTTTGTCTCTCTTGCTCTGTACAAACTGGCAATGAGAACTGAGGCTGAAAATTGATCAAAAATAGTTAAACATTAGGGACAGATCCCAGATGGGCATGAGATAACAGAAAGGATTAAATTAGGGTCTTTCCAGAGTTCCAGCTGCCACTGTGGCTGCTGCTTTGTCTTCTATACCCTCCCTTCTGTTGAGGGATGCCAGGGCCCAATTACTCTCAGGCTCACCACAGAAGATATACTTGTCTTTCTGAATGAGAGAAACTGCAAACATGGAAAATATCAGGGCCCTGAGCCCAAGATAAAAATAGATCAATCACAAGTTTCTGTAGAAAGATAGAAATTCCTAATCATAATTTTTCTGTATTTTGTTTAATGTGTATTTTATGTCTTTGTGGTGCTATGGAGCTACTAACAGAAAGCAATTAAAGATTCCCTTTCACATTTTACAATTATGATTCAGAAATCTTAAAACAAAAGAGATTGCCAAAATCAGTAAATGATAAAGTCTATGTATATATTCTAGATAAATATATTTTTTAAAAAATCAAGTTTGGTCTACTCTTTTGTAAAAGGTTATTTCAAAAAGCTTCTTATGGTAAAGAAAAATATTCTAAGGCATTGTCTTTCCCACAAAGGTGGACTGATATATTCATAATGCCACTGAGGAGGGCCCTCAATGATTTAGGCATAAAATATATGAAATAATATAAGGGAATAGAACCAGCATGTGATTTGTTTATGCAATAAAACTACATTTTAATGAAAGTTTGCTGGTAGTTATAATGAGATATACTAATTAAAAGATTAAAAAGAACTTTTAAATGTTGTTTATTACGATGGATAATAAGGATGGTTAAAGAATTGCTACATAAATTTAAATGTAAAATATATTAATATGTTTTGTGGTTTGGTCCAAGTGTCCCCCACAAACAAATGAATGTATTCTGAATGATTAA
>PVHP010017044.1:0-35372 GCA_004024765.1 Zapus hudsonius
TGACTATTTAGAAAGCTTTATTTGCTTGCTTGTCTATTTATTATTTTGGTTAAAGCAAGACTTTGTAGCACTTCTAATAGCAAGGTTACTTTCCAGGATCTCACCTGTTACTTCCTCGAGACTATAAAGAGTCCAGAAGCAAAGTTGGAATCCATAAATACTGTACTAGTGCTCCGACCTGCCAGGCCAGCTGCCATATATAACCCTTATGTGGTACCCAGTAGGTCAACTCACAGACCTCAAATGACAGTTATATGACCCATTCCAAATGCCCTGTATGCCAAGAAAAAGCCTCGGATGTTGGATATACGGCCATTGATTTTCTTTTGTATTCAAGATGTCTTCACATTCATAAAGCAAACCAACAGCAAATATTTCAGCCTTCTCTAACTATACTTTAAAGTTTGGAAGGGAAACTTTTATTTTAAAAATTCATTGTAGTGAAGTTCAAACCAGCCTAAAACTAAAGAATCTGGGGGAAGTTTTCATTCTTATTTTATGTTAAAAAATGTTCTCAGAGAGAATACATTTTTAAGTTATAAAAATGCCTCATTTGTCTTTGTGACACTAATAGAGTATTTTTATTATATATAATTTCATTTTTGTAAGGTAATTCCTCAGATTCATCAAGTTCTAATGTAGTAAAAGTCGTGAGACCATACTTATTATCAGAGATGTGTAAATCATTTTCTATGCTATAATAATTTCAAAAAACTAAACAGAAATAACATTAGACCTTCACTTTCATAATAGTATGAACTGATGCAGCCTCAAACTTCTAGTCCCTTCTCATTTGCAATATTGAATCAAGATAAAATATACTCTGGTAATAAATTTTGAAGACAACAATTCCCAGTGGTGTTTATAAATTCCATGATGAGATACCCAATTGTATATAAATAAATACTACCCTGAACAGAAAAAAATAAGAAATGAATGCAGCTCAAATTTGGTTTCTACCACTCCCTCCAAAGCTCAGGGACCATTGTAGAAGAGGTAAGAGCCAAAGCAAGGGAAGGAGTGTTTACAATACTGTCTTCCAGACACAAAGTGGCCTTGATATTCATGACCTCACAGTGGCTGATGCTACCTACCTAAGACCTGCATAATAGGAAGGGGAAAATAAGACATCAAAATGGAAGAGACTAGTTTAAAGGAGAGATTCAGTGGAGGGGAATTTGGGAGGGAGAAAAAGGGGTTGGTGGGAGGGGTTATGATCATGTTATATCATCTATATTTATGGAAGTTGCTAATAAAAAGTTTTAAAAATCCAGAACTAAGGGTTTATTTTGTGAATTTCCTTATGTTTGGTAAAAAGCATCATTTCTACTCTTTTTGTGAAGTATATGAAATGTTATTTTCTTATAAATTAAGTTTTCTAAAATTTTCTAAATGGTTTTCTAAGAACTTGAGCTGCTTAAACCTTTTTGAGTTGTTCTCTGGATGGCTAAGCTTCATACTTTGATTTAAAATAATTTCAGACTGAGGAAGAGATATACTCCGTCTTTAGAAGATTCCTGTAAGCCCCTTAGGCTACCAGTGTCTTTAAGAAAAAAAATCATAGCAAAAACTTAACATTTAATTCATCTCTCTTGTAAGCATTAAAAACAATTTGGGTTGGCTGTCCAGACATAAAGCTTGCTGGTTAAGCTCACTGGTGACTTTTCTCCCCCATCAGGATCCATAGCTCTTTCTAGCATCCTGATAGCTACTCAACAGTGATGAGCTCTGTTCCAGCTTGATTTCTCAGTGACCTGAGGCCCAGGCATGTGGAGTCTTCAGCAACAGGCCCTTACCATCTAGTTCTGGTGGGCAATCAAGAGCACTTGCAATAGCCTGTAAAGTTTTGGGTGTATCAGCAACCTCCCTGGCTTTCATAGTCAGCCACACGCTGCTAGGATGAATCTGCAAACCAGGCACAGTTATGGGAGGAAAGGATTTATTGAAACTACAGATCCAGGGGAAATTCCATAATTGTGAAAGAGTCTGGTCCTCTTTCACAGGTCTGAGAGGAGAGAAATACATCATCAGAACCACACACACAACAGCAAACCGTTAGGGGGGAAGAGAGATTTTTTTCCCCCTTTATATAGTCTTAGGGTGGGGTCTTGAAACCCTATCCCAGATTTGTTGGCTTCCTGAGACTCTGGAATTTCCTTCCTGCACTGCCCTCCCAGGAAGGAATGTTCATTTCTAGCTTCTCTGAGCTTCTTTACATCCTGCCCCCTACTGAGAGGGCTGCTTTCCTATGAACATCAGAGAACCACCTAAGATTATTAAAAAAATCAAGTTGATAACAAAACCTAATGATCACACTGGCCAACAACTCACTGGAAGGTATTTCAACCCTGGCACTGAAAATATTTTGTTAACAAGCTATGGCTTCTGGGCACAACATTATCTACTTCTACAGGATACTTCTTCCCAAACTCTCTCTTTTTAAACATACGTATTATTAGCTAGCAATGAAGTAGGTTTTCGTATTACTTATAGCATTTTTAAAATTTGATTAACCCTTCTTCTGCTCCCTCCTCTCCTCTATCTCCTATCCTGATTTTTATTTAAAGTTAAATTAGAACTTATGTTAAGGTGTTCTGATGAACAATAAAACAAAAACTCTCTTCTTTGCTACAAAGAAGCTTATAAAGCCAGCTCAGACAAGCTGGGTATCAATTCAAGACTTCTGGGGACTAAATTTTTCTGTGAAACACTTTAATGAAGAAAGAAGTAGAAACAAAGGGGATAGAAACATCTCAAAAGTTATAAAACTCTTCCAAATGTAGAGGCTCACAGTTGTGATCCCAGTACTTCTGAGGCTGAGGCAGGAGGATTGCCATGATTTTGAGGACTGCCCAGGTTATACAGTAAGATCTTGTCTCAAAAGTTTAAATATCAAAAGTTACCAAATGTAAATGATACATTTCAAATAACATTTCTATGAATAGTGCTAAGTATCTGTATTGCTAGACATTTCATATGTAAAATAAGAAAACATGTTGGCTTACTAAAAGATTTTTATGGGATCCTTTAGAAAATAAAATTCTAACAAATATTATCATTTTTATTAATTTGTTTCCCTAAATGCAAAATTACCTTTTCAACATTCTTGTATTGTTTTAAATTTTTATTTATTTATTTATTTATTTGCAAGGAGAGGAAAAAAATCTTATATTCTTAAGTGAACTCAATAAAGAATATAAAAATCGGCCCCTCTTTTAGTCTATAAACTTTGTAATTTGTGTGTATGTTTTCATGTGTGTGAGCAAGCATTTGCTTGTATGAACACGTTCCCATCTGTACATGTGGTTGTGGCCAGAGTGCAACCTCAGGTATCTTCCTCAATCATCAGCCATCTTATTTTTATTTTAGTGAGAGACAGGGTCTCTCACTGAACCTGGAGCTCAATAATTTGACTATATTAGCTCTACAGCAAATCACAGAGATTCTCCTGTCTATACCTCCTCAGGGCTAGGATTATAAATACCATGCTCAGCTTTTCACACAGGTGCTAGGGATTTAAACTCAGGTCCATCTTGTACAGCAAGCACTTTACTGAGTCATCTTCCCCACCCCGTAAGGTTTGTATTTTTGGTACGTGCATCTATTTTAAAAGTACAGAGGATTCCAGAAGCTTTGCTGCATCCAAAATTTTTTTTCACAAAATTTCCGGATATTTTAATTTCTTGAATGAGAGCCAAAGTGGCTCACTACTAAAATGCAAACAAAAATATTTCCCAATCCAAATATATTGGGAAAGAGATGGCTTTGTTGAGTTTAGTTAATAAATGCATTAATGACTTTTACCAAAGATTTATTACATAGATGTCATGCAAATATTGATTTATATTAGTTGACTTGTTAAACAATTTAACTTTCATAAAATGTGGGGATTTTATGTATTTTGGCTTCTTGAGATTGATCTTATCTCAAATTAATTTTATTTATTGAATATGCATTTCATTCACACATATGACTTGAGGTATGTGAAATACAAAGTCTACCTCCAGCTTGTGTTCTTCAATCTGCCCAGGCATCTTTGAGTAACCACTGTCTTAACTTCTTCTTCTTCTTCTTCTTCTTCTTCTTCTTCTTCTTCTTCTTCTTCTTCTTCTTCTTCTTCTTCTTCTTCTTCTTCTTCCTCCTCCTCCTCCTCCTCCTCCTCTTCTCCTCTTCCTCCTCTTCTTCTTCTTCTCCTCCTCTCCTCCTTCTTCTTTGATTCTTTTTCTTCTTTGATTCTTCTGAATCACCCAGTGACTCATCACATGCAGATGTAAGCACAGACGACTTAGCTCACTTTTCTAGGGCAGTGAATGTGGGGCACTGTGCTCTACGTATGGGTAGTTCTTGGCTCCTCCTGCTCTTTCTTTCCTCTGTTCCCCTCCTCTTTCTTTGCCCTTGTGGGTATTCTTCTTCTGTGTGCCCCTAAAAACCAATGCTTCTGTTCTCACATGCTGTGATCTTCCCAAGTGATCTAGTCTGTTCTCATAAGGCATAAATGAAGGTACTGGGATCAGAATAATTTACAGACCAAATCCTTTCTGAAGAGTTGAGTTTTGAAGAGGATTTTGATAGAAAGGGGATTTCTACGTGGAGAGGACACAAAAAGGCAAAGAGATAAAAGAAGGGCAAACTTTTGCAACCCAAGTCACCAACTCAATGTCTAAAACCATTTATAGTGTTCAAGGATGAAATAATAGCAAGAAACTTTGTTATCAGAAAATTGAAATTGTGTTTTCTAGATTAACTATGCAAATTACAGATGCTGAGTGAAACGCATTGAGAACTACAAAGACTGAGTCTGTGAACATTGTTACTCCCAGTAGGAGTGAAAGCTAAGACTGGGGCTGTAGCTCAGTTGAGCATTCACAAATCCCTGAGTTTGATCCTGAGCACCCCAAAAACAAGATATGATGGTGCGCTCAGGAGGTGAAGGCAAGAGAATCCTAATAAATTCAAGGTCATCTCCAACTACATAGCAAGTTGGTGGCCAGTTTGGAATACAGGAGCCAATTTCACAGTGTGAAAGCTATGACATGCTCTAGGAAACTAGTTCCTCAATTTGCTGGTAACTGCCAACATAATACCATGCTTAGGTCACCGCTGTGTGGAGGCCAGCTGTCCCTACGGCAATCTGTGAGCCTGTCTCCAGTTGTTAGACAATTCTTTGCAGCTAAAATTGAATGCACACTTTCTACATGGAAGAAAGATTATCCTTTCCGTTTTTCCTGCTTCTTAAATCTATCAACTATTATGAAGACATGTCACGTGCTTTCTAATCTAACACCCTAATGATGCACTAAAAAGTAGCATTGAAATACAATTTTAAGAATAAACATTTCATTTCCATGGAATTCTTATTCTCTCGTTGGACAGAATAATTTCCAAAATTTATAAATTCATCCCCATAATCCAGGATGAAAAGAAACTAGTGAGCATATTTTGAATGAAGAACATCCTTGCCCTGGGAGCACAGTGAGTTGATTGGGTCACAAGATCTTTGCCTTTAACAGCATAGTTTCTGCTGTTTAACCTTCGCATTGCATTCTCTAAACAGATCGAGTTTCTGTCTGTCAAGTTCCTTTAGCTATATTTATAATGGCCTGAGAACCTGAACAACTGGCCCATCATGTGGCCCTCACTGTCACTTCATTTTCTGGACCCCATGACCCTCATTCGGGCTAGCCACAGAACTTGCAAGAGATGCATAGAAGGCTATTAAGCAGTTGTAGAGATCTTCCAAACTTGAATTCACATTTTGTCTGGAGTCAGACCAAACTTAGTCTTCTTATTGCAACAAGAGGAAAACAGCAGGTCACCAGCAGACAGAACATTTCATGTTCCCTTGATTCCCTATGCGACTCAGAGATCAACAATAGTTAAGGCCTCCAGTTCTCTACCTAAAGGTGAGAACTGTCAGCTATCTATCTTGGGCCCCAGGGCTGAGGTCTCTTAGTCAGCAACTAGAGACAAAAATTTTCCCCATAGTTTGAATCCAAGACCCCTATCTAAAGAAGGCATATCTCTCACCCAAGGCAAAACTGTGACCTCAGTGAGAAAAGTAATTATAGCTTAATTTTAAGAGATTTATAGACACTGCATACTTTTACAGGTGACAAGAATCTCTTTCAGTAAAGGGCATGGTGACCCTATCATACTCTGGTCATGACCTAATGGACCTATGTTCCCACAACAAGAAAAATCATTACCTAGAAATGCCAAACGGCTCAAGCCCTTTGGAAATTTTCAGCAAGGCCTTCCACCAACAAGAAGTACTATAGGATGACATGACTGGAAAATAACTGCCCTTCCTCCCCCAGCAGCCCCTTCTCCTCACCCCTGCAAGAAGGAAGAGCTGAAGCCTCCTCTACTTGTTCAGTCCTGTGCCCTTTGCTCCCATACCAGCAAAGCAAATCTGTAGGTTTAATCTCTAAGACCCCATGCAAATCCAACATCCTATGATTTTTCTGTAAACAGATAAATCCTAACTAACTTATTAAAGGGTAGAGCAAATTAGTTTGAACCTATTAATCTGTTTCAGTGACTTTTAAAAGAAAAACTAAACTTTTCAATCAAAAAGGAAAAAAAAATCTTCATTGGTCTTAAAAAAAGACCTGACTTTCCCTTTTGTCACACATTGAGGAAGAATGCTATCTGCATTCAGGCCAGTTTTGTCCACTATTGAACTAGGGCAGATGCAGTGAACTAGGCCTGGATGTCTACCTTGGTGCAAAGGGCATTAATAAGAGTTAAGATGTGAGGAATCAGGTTCTCTATATAGAATCAATGATGTTTCCATCTGTAACCTCTTGTCTATTCAATGCCATGTTCTTTAAAGGCTAGTTTCAAAACAATGAGGTAGTTTGGGGATTTCGTGTCAATAGAACAGAAAACAAGAACCAAGAGTTCTAAATTCAATTCAGGTTTGCAAGACTTTTGTATTTGCAGGGTAATAAACAGGCTATATATATAACTTCCTCAATATCACTGTGCCTCTTAGTTTACGTAGAACTTTCAAAAATAATTTGGTGCAGCATCAGTCAAAGATTTGACCACATGTTACTTGTAGATAATGAGTGAGGTGAGGGTTTAGGTATAGAGGAGAAGCCATCTCTCAGAAAGGCTAAGTTCAATAGAATAGTCTCGATTTTCACTATTTTACAAAGACAGTTGTTGCAGTCAGCCACATGACGCTGGGATGAATCTTCAACCCAGGCACAATTTATGGGAGGAAACAATTTATTCAAGCTATAGATCCAGGGGAAGTCCCATAAAAGTGAAAGAGGCTGGTCCTCTTTCACAGGTCCAAGCAAAGAGAGAAACCTATCACAAATACCACACACAGAACAGCAGACAGGCAGGAGGGGCCAAACAGAGAATTTCTTCCCCTTTATATAGGCTTAGGGTGGGGTCTTGCAACCCTATCCCAGACTTAATGGCTTCCTGAGTCTCTGGAATTTCCTTCCTGCATGGCCCACACAGGAAAGGATGTTTACTTCTAGCTCCTTTGAGCTCCCTTACATCCTGCCCCCTACTGAGAGGCTGCCTTCCTGTGAGCATCCTCAGAGACCCACCCAAGATTACTTGAAAGGTCAAGTTGACAACAAAACTTAACCATCACAACGGTCTTAGAAATTCAGGTCAATAAAAATTAAAAATAAAACGAGCTAGTAATAACATCAATCTATTCATATTTCCTTATATGCTTGCTTTCATATGTGAGGATGCTTTCTTTTATAACAAAAATAGGAGTACACACACACACACATCTTAAACTGTGTTCTCACCCATACTGCATGCTGAACATTATCGCCTGCAGCATTCATTTGAATTTTCACATCTAAGGAATGAGTTTCAAACTACTGCTCTAAGGAAAATTGGGACTCTGAGCTGCCTGGTGGGCTGACAGGGTTTGGAGTATGACTCAATAGACAATTCCAACCCTCTCCTTCCAACACATTATAGCCCACCTCTATTACTAGGACCTTTAAAAATATGTTTTATATATAGTTTAAACTCTTACAAAAGAGCTTTCTGCTGGAAAGAAAAATATGACAGTCACAACTCTGTAACATGATAACATCTATAATTCTGACACACATACATGTACTATCTTCTGAAGACAAATCCCTTTTGGTATATAGTAGGTAAGACTCATTCCTGGATTTAAATCCCAATGCTGTCAGGGTATGGCTGTGGGGGTTTTAAAAACACACAGAGCTTTTTATTTTATTTTTGATACTCTTCACATCAAGAGTAGAATGTAATTCCTGTCCCTGGAACACTAGCCAGATTTTCTGACTCACTTGCGATGAAGACACTGCACCAGAAGAAAGTTGGCATGACTTCCAAGACTTGGTCATAGCAGGCTTTGTAACGGAAGCAGGGATCTTGGCAAGATACTTCTCTTTACTTGCTTTCCTTACCCACAAGATGATAAAAAATAATACTATGAATTTGGTAGGTTTTATGATGATTTCAGAGTTAATGTATATAAAACCTTATCTCAGTCAACTTGTAAGCACTGTATCATTATTATCTACCCTGACTACCAAATTGACTTTTATTATTTTTTGGAAATTTCTTTCTGTAAATGATAAACATTCAAATATAGTTAATGACTATGTTAATGATTATGCACCTATGATCATGTCTTTAAAATTTGTAAATATAGATGCTGTATCAAAGTATATAAATTCATTTAAGAAAAATTATTGTCTATGTTAATTCTCAATTTGTAGGAAGAACTCCTTTGCTATTCAATTATAAAAGACATGGCATTATTAAGTCCTAAGCATGTAGGTGGATATTCATGTCACTTTTAAATCACCTTTCACATTTTATTTAAAATTAGAGAAAAATAGGGCTGGAGAGATGGCTCAGCAGTTATGACACTTGCCTGAAAAACCTAACAACCCAGGTTCAATTCCCCAGTACCCATGTAAAGCCAGATGCACAAAGTTTCACTATGCATTGAAGTTTGTTTACAGAGGTTACAGCCTTGGTATGCTCGCTTTCACACATTTTCTCTCTCTCTCTCTCTCTCTCTCTCTCTCTCTCTCTCTCTCTCTCTCTCTCTCTCTCTCTCTCTCTCTCTCTCTCTCTCCCTGCAACTAAATATTTTTTAAATTAGAGAAAAATAAAAGCAAAACATATTTCAATTAGCAAGAAATTTCATAAACTTCTATGTCCTTTATTACCAGACTACTAATGAATAGTAATTGGATAGTCTCCATACATAAAGTATGCAATTTATCCATGTCCCAAAAGTGCAGATGAATGATTGGGGAAGTCATATTGCTCCTATGTACTTCCCTCCTGCTAGGGACTATGGTAAGCTTTCTGTGCTCTACCTTGGTGAGTATGGTGCATAAGAAACTGTCTGAGGCTTAGAAAATTTGCTTAAAGGTGCTGGGCCAGAAACACAGTGTTCATCTAGTTGAGAATCTCCATGGGTCTGAGAGTTTTTCTATGCTGTCAAAATCCCCAAATCTAGTTGGCATGGTCCTGGCTGAGGGTTTTAGTTTTGCTCTCTTGATTTGTGAACCCCTGATCTGTCACAGATTCATTTCCTAAGGCTTAAAGTTGCAGCCGTCCCAATTGAACCCAGTAAACTAATCAACAAAGAATGGATATTGAGGGGCAAAACCACCTCCCATTCACCACAGAACCCCAACCTGATCTTCCAGGGAGGGTCCCAAAAGAGCATTGAGCCCACTGTTCCTTGGTATTCATTGAACCAACAAGTCATGGCTAATTCCAGCTATGACCCCCTTGTCCATGTTGTACTTAAGTCTACCCCAAGACACAGCGCCAGAATGGCAGCATCTGCAAAATCACACTGATTCTGCCTGTTTGGTTTGGGGAACAAAAGACAGAGAGGTGGGAAGAAAGAAACAAATTCCTTTGGGGACAAAAAACTGAGGAAAAAGAAAAAAAAAGGCATTTGTTTCTTGCACACAGAGCAACTTTTATTTTCCTTCCATAAGTAGCAAGTTTATGGTATTTGCTTTCTGTTTGACTATAGATTTACCTACATAGCTCTTAACCAAAGAGAAAGAAACAAAAGATAGAAATGAAAGACAGAATTTGGATGGCCATTCTCAGAGCCCTTCTAAAAGTATGTAGTACATTACACCCTACTGCTGTAGATGAGCTGATCTGTTTTTAAGGTCGCATTCTTTGTAAACACTATAACAGTTGCAGATTGAGCAATCTGTCTTAAAAAAAATAGAAAAGAATTCACATAATATGACCTACATTTGAAAACATTTTACTCTCTCTTACTTAATAGTTTACAGCTGAAGAGTAGGTTTCCTCCTGCTTAAATTCAGAATACGTTTATAAATATCATCATTTTACAATTTTGATTTGTTTTTATTTGAAAAAAATCCTCTGATCCAAAAATGTTTAAATAAAGTATAATTATAAAAAGTGTAAGGGTTGTGGATATAATTCAGAGATAAGAGTATTTGCCAGCATGCACAGGCCCTGGATTCAATTCCTAGCACTGGAACAAAAAAAATATGTATATTTGGGATGAGACTAAAAATACCTTACTATAAAAAAAATACCTTATTATCCAGGTGTGGTGGCTCACACTTTTAATCACAGCACCCTGGAGACCAACGTAGGGGCATCATCATGAGCTCCAGGTCTAACTTAAGTTAGAGTGAGAACCTGTCTTCAAAAAATAAAACAAGCTGGGTATGGTGGCACATGCCTTTAATCCAAGCACTTGAGAGGTGGAGGTAGGTGGATTGCTATGAGTTTGAGGCCACCTGAGACTACATAGTGAATTCCAGGTCAGCCTGAGCTAGAGCAAGACCCTACCTCGAAAAACCAAAATAAATAAAATTATAAAACAATACAATAAAAAATTTAATAATTTGACCTTTATTGCTTTGTGTTTAGAAAGTGCTGCTTATATTATTTCTATTCTTTGACTTTGTTCAGATGTGGGTGGGGGGTTACTATATAGCCAATTTTCATGAATGTTCCATAGGCATTTGATATGTGATATATATCTGATAAGATAATTATCTACTATACACATTTGATTTAAATTCTGCTTTATTGGTTGTAATTTCTTGTTCTATTTTTGTCCATTTCATGTGGCTTAAACTGAGAGAATTATAGTAACGGTTTCTATGTTTAGTATATTTCTACCTGTTTCTTCTTGCATTTCCCATAGATTTTGTATTATTTTAATATAATGCAAAGTTATTGAAACGTTAACCTGATGCAATAAAAACATTTGGGAGCCAAAAAGACTTGGGAAGACTCAGCCCTTCTTTCCTAGAAATCAGGAGGGGAAGGGAGACCTAGGTCTGAGATGAGTGTCTGTGTGAAGATTTTAGGTCTTTCATTGCATCAATGAACCTGTGACTCATTCTTTACTCAGGGTCCTCCAGGGTGACTGCCCAGATGTTACTGACATAAACACAGAGCTGGGTGCTCCTTTATCCACACCCAGAGCCTGCTTTATACTCTAGGTTTGGTTCTTCTCCAGAGTCAGACAATTTGTCAATACGAACCAATAATGAGGTAGAAGGAAGTTGTCCTATTTAGAGTTCTTCTGGCCTGAAGCTGTTTCATTTAGCTTAGTCTTTCATTTACATAGTAAGTTTTTAAAAGCTTGTATAAAACAAGGGCCATATGAGAAATGAAGTCAACTTGACAGTCAAGATGTAAATTTGCTATGAGTTGATGACATTTCATAATTTCAATCTTTGCATAATTTAAAAATAAGTGAGAGTTATCAGTATCGCTTATATGAAAAGTTCCAGAAAGGAAAAAGTATGGGTAGACATAATTATCTGAACAATGGGTAGCTGATAACGTAATTCTTTTGGCATTGCTAACATTATGTTCAGATTTTTCACTCAAATATGGACTATGGTCTTCACAAACCGTTTTCAGAGAATTAGCCACTCATTCTAAAAGCAAATTAATCCCCATCTGATGTTAATCACTACTACATAGTTATGAAAATGCATCAAATATTAAAAATCAATTAATTACAGAAAAAAAATGATGAATCATCCAAAGAGACTGCATGCATTAAGGCTAGGCAGAAGCTTTGATGACTTTACAAATATATCTTTTCTAGCTAATTTAACTTGGCAATGCAACATTTTTTATACCTGTCTATTGCATCTCATTTTATAAAGAGAAATTTCTAAGCCTATCATTTGTCAGTTTCTTATTAGTTTTTCTTCATTGGCAACAAACTGTAAATGCTGAGTTGTCAGAAACTAAAGGTGTTATGTTTTGAGGGCACAGGTGGGTATCAAGAACTTAAAAAAGAAGGAAATAAATTACTTTATTAGATTTCAACTGTAAAGGGGGCACAAATGTCAGATATTTGGTGGGAAAATTCTCCTGTGTAGGAGACAACTTCCCAGGCCTTCAGAACCATAATGTAAAGATGCCAACAGATCAGCCTTATCCAGAACATGAAAGTCATGGAAGACAGTCTGGAATCCTTTCCAATACACACAAAACAGGAGGATAACATTGGCAGGTTCTTGACAAGAGGAAATCATAGGTATTGTATTTGAGTACTCTGCTCCCTATGGCAAGACTGGGTCCATGATTTCATCATCCTTAATAATAACGACTATGTAGTTTAGCTATTGTCTGTTAAGATTTCTGTGCTGACCTTAGCCCCTATACGTTGATAGTAGGAAGAGAATAAACTCCTCACTTGAATTGCGGGTCTAGAATCAAATGGAAAAGCACTTTTCCAACAGGAAGGGGTGCTGTCTTCAAAATAGGAGAGATGCTTTGAAAGATAAAAGTAAATGTTTTAATTTGTATGTTTCTAAATGTGAGTGAAACTGAGTAAGTATTCATAAATGTAAAGGCCTTTTAAATATCTTTTTTGTAAGTTTCCTCTTTCTGTCTGTCCCTCATTTTTCTACTACACTTTATCCTATTTTTTTATTTCATTCAATTTTTTAAAAAATTTAGATGTGATATTATAAAACAATTTCAGGTTTTCAGAAATCTTGAAGAGATCGGTCAGAGTGTTCTTACATAAGTCCCAATTCACAGCTTTTCTTGTTATTTACATCTTACGTCATTATCATGGTACATTTCTTACCATTGTAAGTCAATTGTGATACTTTAGATAAATCTACAGCTTATTCAGCTTTCCTTAGTTTTTACCTAATGACTTTTTTCTAGGATTATAACCAGGAAATAACACAATATTTAATTGTGTATTTCCTTAGCTTTTTTCCTCCTCAAATGTATTGTGTGTAGTGTATATATCTATTTATACGTCCATGTGTACCACGGTATAAAGGTGTGTGACACCCTCAAGGTCTCACTTCTCACCTTCCACCTTATTTGGAACAGTGGTTTGCTATGGTGAATGCAAGCCTACCTGGTCTGTAAGCTTTAGGATCTTCCTGACCCCACCTCACATTACTGCAGGTGGTTTGGGATTACAGATATGTGCATTCCTTGTGTGTGGCTTTATGTGGGTTCAGAGAATCTGAACTCTGGTCATCAGGCTCCTGCAACAAGCACTTTTAACAACTATCCCATCTCGCCAGCTGCCTTAGCTCCTACTGGCCATGCAGTTTCTCAGACAGCTTTAAGAAGCTCTGGTCAGCATGTTTTGCTGCTGGAACCAGTCTGATCTGTAAGGTTGGATCATGCGTGTAGTGTCATTTTCATCATTTCAAATGAACATTCTACCAACAAATGCTATGTTGACCTTACTTACACTGCTAAAGTCGTGTTCGTCACTTGTCTCTACCTTAAAAGTACTCTCTTTTCCCCTCTTTTCAGACCTTACTTTTGAAAGAAAGAAAGGAAGGAAGGAAGGAAGGAAGGAAGGAAGGAAGGAAGGAAGGAAGGAAGAAAGGGCTGGAAGAGATGGCTCAGCGGTTAAGGCACTTGCCTCTAGTGCCTAAAGCCCCGGGGTTCAATTCCCCAGTACCCACATATGCCAGACCCACAAGGTGGTGGCCCTGGTGCTCTCTCTTTCTCTCTCTCTCTCTCTCTCTCTCTCTCTCTCTCTCTCTCTTTCTCTGTATTTCTCTACTTGAAAATAAATAAATAAAATCTTAAAAAAAGATAGAAGAAAGAAAGAAAGAAAGAAAGAAAGAAAGAAAGAAAGAAAGAAAGAAAGAAAGAAAGAAAGAAAGAAAGAAAGAAAGAAAGAAAGAAACTGAATTTCTGGTCATTGACAAACTAGTCAGCTTTCCTTGAAAGTAGCGATTTCTTTAGATCTTTTAGGGAGGGAAGTAAGATTTGATATTTTCTTTGGTGCTGGGATGTGGCTCAGTGACAGAGAACTTTCTTAGTACATGCAAATTCATAGGTTCAATCCCTATTATGGGAAAGAAAAAAGGTCTCATATGACTATTCACCTATAAACTTCAACATACAACATCAGCATAGCCTCACCTGATGACAACCACAGGCACAGGCATTCACAAAAGCCTCCCCAGCCTACTCCCTTTATTAGTGTCCATCAGACCCCATAATTTTCTATCTCATTATTCTTCCTGTCCAGTAGGTATTTTTCCCCAAGTCTTCAGTGAAAGGAATTATACATTCATCCTAGCTATATTATTAACTAAAATACACCCTACATAAAATTGTTAGGTGATTTTCAAGGAAAGTAACAAAAAAGTCACACATTCACAGAGTAATCTTTAGGCTCCACAGAGAGAAATCACTATGGTAAGTCATTTGAAGGTCAAAAATATTTACAACTTAAATACACACCAGTAAGATAAAAAGAATTCCTGGTTAGAACTACTCCTTAGGAATCCTGGAAGAAATGTGAAACCCAAGCTGTGAATCTAAAAAGGAATGTAGAGTATTTAACAAGTACTATCAATGTACCATCATCATTGCCTAGAAATATTTTCCCCTTGCTTCTGAAACATCATCCTTTTTATCTGGATTATAACAGCGCCTCATCTCTCTCCCTTATTTGCTGGCCAGTGGAATCGATGAGTCATTTTACCATCTGGGCTAAAGGAAAGGAAGACGTATGGCTGAATAAAGCTGAATATTATCTGCATAATGATGGCCCTCCAGTCCAAAATATCTCGTTTTCAGTGTCCTCATCTACACTTAGTATCTTTCCAAAACAAAATTAGGGGGTAGTATACAAAAACAATTTCTGGCTACTTATGCCCACATTCAAGTCAACATTTCCAAACTTTTGGCAATATAAACTTCAGGCATCGCTGACTTCTTAAAAGTCTGGTTTTGCCTAAGAAAACTGGATTAAAATGACAGGAAAAAATAGCACTATATTTTAAGTGCCATTCAAAATGCTCAACAATACCAAGCCCCAAACCCAAAGTCAATATGTGAAAAAGTAAAGCCAGCATTTACTTGTAGGTAATTCATGTCATTCTGTGTGTGTTTATGCATGCAAATTCCAATAAATATGAAGCAAAATATATATATATATATTTCATATTCTATAAGATGATTAGGATAAAAATTATAATTTATATGTAGAATATATATGTTTCTAGGAATGAGACAGAGGTCATAATAGATAGTCAACTTTTGCTTGTGTAATATTAGAGTTCTTTCCTCAATAATTTAATGCAAACTACATAATTTGTTCTTTATATTGTTTTATATACATGTACATCTAGTTTTTTTCAAGTATGAGTCAGGATTTCAATGCCTTGTAGAAACGAGCCTACCAAGACAAGGCAGAGCACTATATCCTAAAAGTGTCATTGACAACCATTGTTGAGGAAGCTGACAAAAGCTATGAGTCCCAACATCAAGTCATGTGATATTGTTATACAACACAGCGTATATATTTGGTTTTGGCTCTCAGTTCTTATCCCACAGGTCTTATGATCCTTATAATTTCCTATGTGAGAGGCATCATACAATCATTTTTTGTTCCAATATTTGGTCTCTGACCATGGTTCCTGACTCAAAGTTCTTTTTATTTATTATAAATTTTCATACATACACATTCTATGACTTGGTCGTAATCCCTTCCATGACCATATTCTGTTCCCTCTCCCTTGCTCTATTATATTCCCTCCTCTTTCCAATCAGTACTTCTTCTATTTTGATGTCTCTCTCCATCTTCCATGTCAGAATATTGAAGGGCTCAATATTGTGCAGGGTCTGAGGCAAGAACAGCTGACAGCTGAGGTCATGAACATACCAATCACTTGATGTTCAGCAGATAGTATCCCAAAGTACTCCCCCGCCCCATGGCTCTTACATCCCCTCTGCCCCTCTTTCACAATGTCCCCTGAGCCCCATAGGGTGGATAGAGATGTCACATCCAGTGCAGAGCTTTTGGCTTTCACTTCTTAGCCCCTTGATGAGTACTGGGTTTCTTCAGTAGGCACTGCTATCTTCTGAAAGAAGCTTCTCTGACCCAAAGGGAGAGCAGCACTAATCCTCAGCAGTGGTATGGCTTTACTAGGCACCTAAAGGGCTCAAAGGTCTTGAATGCACTAGAGCTTCCTGAGTAAAAGGGACATCTTTTGTTCTAATGAGATACTCTTGATGAGTTTTGGACAGCTTCAGGATAGGGGTTGTTCTAGAATGACTAAGTCATGATTAGGAGTTTGGAGCTCTGCCTCATTCTCTAGGAAGAGGACAGGAGCTAACTATTACTTGGAATTGATTAGGCCTACCTGATGAGACCTCCATTAAAAAAAATCCCTAAAGCAAGTTGGTGAAGCTTCAATGCTGGGAAGGTAGGACACAGCTTTCTACGGATATAAGCTTCTGTTTTCAGGATCCTCTAGAATTTTCCTGGAGTACATGTCCTCCAGGATCCTTCATTATATCTCTTATAACTAATTGATGAATGTTTCCTTGGCCTCTGAGCCATCATAGGTGTAGAAAGCCTGATTTGTGATTAAGTAGGTCCTAAGTGTGAGCTACTTGGGAACTCACCAGTGTGACAGACATCTAAAGTTGGCAGCAGTCTTGTGGGACTGAGCTCTTAACTTATGAGCTTTGAAACCAATTCCTGGTAGATGAGGTCAGAATTGTATTGTAAGTCACCCAGTTGGTGTTGAAGAATCAGCCAGTGAAAAAAAACACTACACATTTGGTCATAAAATTAAAAGTGTTAAGTACTATAGAAGAAAAAAATGGTTTTCTATTTGTTTCCTATCAAAGTTATATAAAGTATGGTGGAAAAAACTGGTAATGTTCGGTATTGAAAATGAATGGAAAGTTGATTTTGAGCTGAAAAGGATCTTAAAAAGACAATGTAATCCAAATATTTCACTTTGTGAAAAATAATATGGCATTTTCTAGACTATGGAGTTAGTCATAAAATCAGATGACAACTGAAATATCAGTTCAGCATGCTTTCTAGTACCATTCTGCATATCCATGGCAGCTGACTCTTAATTTTGGAAGTGCAATCATCATTTCCTCATCATTATCAATCAATCAGTAGTTATTGTCAATAATTACTGAATGTTAAGTATGTGCTGGTCACTTATCTATCAACTAATCACCTAATCATTCTTCTTAATAAATCTTTTCAGTAATTGCTTCTATAATTCTCATTTTCCATATATAGAAAACAAAAAATAGGCCACCCAGCTAAAGAATTGAACAGTCTCCAGACAGAAGTTTTAACTAGTAGGTCTTATTCTGAGTAATTAGAAGCACCACCTCTAGGACTCATGGTGACATGGTGTAAAAAATAATCAGAGTGTTTATGGAGAAAAAATTTAGCATTCCATGTTGAACAATTTTCAGTTGGAATGAAATCTTATTCCATTGAGCATACTGTAAGTGTTAACTGGATCTTGGGGAAGGGTTTCTGATTGCATAAGAAATCACTATCAGCTCAATTCTTCTACAATTATAGATTTTACTCTTTTCACTAAGCAGTTGACAGTGTTATGGATCTCATAGTTTGTCTCTGCATTTTGCAATTACATAATTAAAAGAAAAATAATAAATGTCCTAACTATTTACATGAATAAAAGTTAATGTTAAATATTGGTTCTGACACCTGCTCGGTGTTCTGCAATGGACACTTGATATTTCTCTTGGATTCTGAACTTCTTTCCCGTTTAAGGAATTCCCTATCATACAAATTTAAAGCAGAGGCAGAGCTTATTATAGTAGCAGAAAATGTCAGCTTGCTGCCCTGCCACTCTCTGCTGGCACATGGCTAAGCCTCTCAGAATTAGATGCCATTTCCAGGGACTTTGGCTCAGGATGTAGTGAGATAAAGGAGCTTGGTCAGGGAAGGATTTGCTTTGGCAGCAGCAGCCAATTTTGAGTGTTCAAGTTGTCAGGAACACTCCCTCCCCAAACAGAGCAGGTCATGCATCCCATTTGGTGCTCAGTGCAGTGGCCAGTGTCCTTGCCAGCATGCGTATGTGGCACTCCTCGGGATACGCTTCTACGTACCCAGCTTCCCTTTGCACCTGCCAGTTTCCCAAGTCTGCTTCTCCAGCCTTGTGGGAGCAAGTGTTTAGAAAATAATCTCTCTAATTTATTTGCTTTCTTCCTTAATCAGCCAGTGTTGGTTAATCATATCCTTGTTACTTTCCTCATGATAAGGAAATAAGAGTAGTCACTTTCAACTGCACTTCTTTCTCTTAAAGTGTGAGGTTTGTTAGGAGTTAAAAGAATCTCTACTGAGCACAGTGCTAACCCACAGAATGTATGCTTGACTTAACCTATTTTCCAAAGTGTGTTCAAAATGACCCGTTAACTCTTATGCCTACTAATTATACACTAGATTATTATCAGGAAAATATAAAAGTGCAAGTCATATATCACAAAAATAATGGGGTGAGGCTGGAGAGATGGATCAGCAGCTTTAGGCACTTGCTTGCAAAGCCTGACAGACTGGGTTCAAGTTCCTAGTACCCATGTAAAACCAGTGGCACATGCATCTGGAGTTTAGTTACAGTGGCAAGAGGCCCATACACACTCTTTTTCTCTTTTGCTTTCTCTCAAATAAACAAATGAATAAGTTAGAATAATGGGAGGGAGGAATTAACAGAAAAGCTATTTCAACAAACTTTTGGAAAATAATCCTGAGCGTAACTGATAGATCAACAGAAAAAGCTACATATTCTAAAGCATTTGGAAGAAGATATAGATAGCTGAAAACAAAGATATTTAAACTTGTCCTAGAAGTATTTAGGATTTCAGAATGCTAGAACTTAGTGCTGTCTCAACTAACAGTAAGATGCAGAAGTGAAAACAAGTAATAGGAAGCTCTATTATCAGAATGAAGGAAGAGATACTATGAATCACATAAATGACTTTAAATATTCTAGAGGCCTAATTTTAAAAAGTAAAAAAAAGGAACATAAAATTAATTTGAATACATTTTATTTTAACCTAATGCTTAAAACATCAATGTTTAATATAAAAATTGTTACTGAGATATTTCATATAGATACTTTTGCTACAAATCTTTAAGTTTTGGTCTGTATTTTACATTTCTATGTATTTTAATTAAGATGTGCAACATTTTCAGAGTTCCACAACCATATAAGACTGCTGATTATTATATTGTGTAACAGAACTTTATAGGATATTCCATGCATAAAAAATAAAAGTCAATGTGTTTTCTACCAAACAGATATATTAAATGTGCTTCCTTCTTCCAAGAAATTTAATGTCCCTCAATCCATTTTGAACAAAATTTTGGCATTATAGTATTTATGGTGTTACCAGAAAAACAGTTAGCTATCCTTTAAGTGAAACGAAACCCATAGTCACATATACCGATTAATATTTTCAAATCCAAACACAAAGCAAATATACCTGTAGTGCTGGAGCTTGGGATTCGAATTTAGATAATATCCAGCAAATTCTAATGCACCTCAGAACTTAAGGAGTACCTGAATTCCTGTCTAAAAAGTTAAAGAATTAAAAATATAAACCACCAGAGGATAAGGTATAGTGGGAGACTTTATTTAAAGGAAAATGGGAAGTTACAGAGATCTCCAACCACCAGTGTGGAGAGAACATGTGGGAGAAGTTTTAGCCAAAATCTATGCTGTTCAGCTAAACAAGCAGGAAAAGGAAAGATAACAGAAGGCTCCCATCATGACAAAGAGAGGTTCATGTGGCTGTGGTGAGGGGACCTTACCC
Organism: Zapus hudsonius; assembly: GCA_004024765.1. Lineage (NCBI taxonomy): Eukaryota > Metazoa > Chordata > Mammalia > Rodentia > Dipodidae > Zapus > Zapus hudsonius. The sequence goes on from PVHP010017044.1 coordinate 20,107, forward strand.
CATCCTTCTAGCCTGCCATCTCGGGGAGAGAAGAGACAGAATTTTTCTATTCAGTGAGAATTCCCTGTCTCAGGTGAGCAGAGAGACAGCTGGTTGGTCTATCTTTGATCAGTCAATGTTAGGATCAGGTTTGCACTAGTTAGAGAAAACCCCCACTCAAGGGGAGGGGTTAGGTTTGGGATCTATGTAACTTGCCTGAAGGAGTTAACTGTCACAATCCCCGCTCTGAAGAAATAACCCTAACAGCTGTTAGGGTGTTGGGGTGCAGAATCAAAAAGAATCTCCAGAAAAAAAATACATATATGTTCTAAGAAAAAAAAAATCAAACTAGAATACCCATTTTTATCCTACAGGAGGCAGGGCAGAGCTCCAACTGGGGAGGGGTTAAGGAAGAGCATACAACATTGTGTGGGGTCTCTTTTCTAAATTCCCACATCAACCCCCTCTCTTGAGGACACCCCATTTGCTGTTGGGGAAAATATGGACGATGGCTCATTTTGAATTACTTCCCGTTGAATAGGACATGAAGTTTTGGCAGTAGGGGGTATCTCTCAGAGAGGGGAGGGTCCCTACCTCAGGCCCAAGAGAGAAATCCATCAGTCATACATCACATTGCCAAGATTTTGTCCTGCCTAACATTGTGACACAGGAAGTGGGGTATCTCTTCCAGAAGTAGGGAGTATTCCATTTTTATAGGGTGTCCAGTGTAGAGTGGTTCAGTGTAGATGGTGTTGGATTGTTGTCCACCTCGGAAAACTGGAGATCCATCTCCAGAATTGTTCATTGAATGGCATCATAGCATCTGATATTGTCTGAGACTGTTCCTGTAACTTGTAAAGCAGATGACATACATTAACAGAGTTATTAGAAATATTAGATATATACATGATTTAATTTTAATAATGTGCCACTTTGGGCAGCCATGAGGATGTTTAGAGCCATGTGATTTTGTATGATAACCTTCCTCATCATTTGCAATTTAGAATTAAGGGGGATTTCCTCAGCAGTATCATTTAAGTCTTTTTGTGTATATTTAGTGAGAGTTTTTACATGTCAGATTATATGTTTTGATCCAATGGATGGGATAAAAACTGAGACTGAATGATCATACCATTGGAAAATGCTCCTAGTCCATCTGTGTTTAAAACTGGCAATTGAGCTGGGCATGTTAGAGTGTTTACCTTGTCTTCCTTGTCTAGGGAAATCTCAGAGTACATCTTCTAATCTACCCTAGGTCAAGTCAGGGACAGAGATTGGTGTTATATAACCTTTTAGTGTCATTGGAAGCTGCCCTGTGTACATTTTGTTTTAGATTTCACTCTGTAATAAACCATTTTGATGGTTGGAGGGCTATGACACAGCCAACCTTTCTTAAAGTCTTGTTTGTTTTGTCTTTTGGAAAGTTGTTATTACAACCATATATATTTTTATACAATTCTCTCTGAGTGTTTAAGACACTCAGTATTAGTCAAGACTTAAACAAGTATATGTCTTTTTGGGGGTCACCAATGGCTCTCCAAGGAGGATTTGTGATATGGGAAGAGTACTGTGGCTTCTTCAGCATTGTTGTGGCCAATTAGGATGGGTCCAGGTCAGGCTGAACTTGGCCTTCCCTTTTCTGGGAAGCCCGGAGGATTGATTTGTCCTCAGTTGTGACTCCTGTTTTAGACTGTACACTGATTTGATTTCTTGGTCTCCATGTCTTTCCTGACCAGAAAGTGCAGCGAGCTCCTCGACCAGCGAGGAAGAACAACCACCACTCGAGGATTCTTCTCAAGTCACACTTTATTGGAGAGCCTTTTGATTGAAGGGAGAGCAGGAAGTGAGGGGCCCCGAGCACTAGGAGTCAGTTGCTTAAATAGGGAGCAGGGACACAGGTCGCCCCATGATTGGCTGACGCCAGCCCGCCATCACCAGGCGCCACGGGATTGGCTAGGGACCAATACATAATCCGCATGCGCATCTCTCACCAAAGCATTGCCTAATATGGAGTTGTTTACCACTTAGCTGCAAGGAAGTGGGCGCCATCTTGTAATGGCGGTCATCCCAGCTCCCTGCAAGAAAGGTCAGCTACCAGAGAGTCAGTGTAAAAACCTTGTATTTAGTGGTAACTCCTGTTAAGGAGTGTCTCCCCATCTCCTGTGACCTAGTGACGTGGGATCAGAGGCAAAAATATTTGCCTATTTTACTCCATGGCTCCAATCAAATTTGGCTTTTACATAGGTAGTTAGAACATTCAGAAAGGGATTTGTGTCAACCTTGTAGGATAGATATATCTATGTTGACATCTATAATTGACTAGTAAATCATGCCTAATTAAAGAATGGCATAACCTTCAGTCTACTTGTCTAACCTTTGAGTTTTCTTATTTTGGAACAGTTTAGGCCATAACTGAAGTATTAAGGTAGACTCATCTTATTTACAGATAGAACGTAGTATCAATTTTTAAAACATTTTTAGCAAAAATCCAAAAATATTGATCTAACCTGGAAGTTATCAGGAAAAGATAAGTAATACAGCAAAAGTCTTGACATCTATGTTTGAAAACATACCCAGGAGAGTTTGGAAACTCAATTGTAGAGGCTGAAATAATTTTTTTCAGATGTAGATCATTGTCTGAGCTTGAGGTTGTACCCTGAAGTAGGAAATATATCTTAAAAAGTTAGTTTCTTTAGAGGCAATAGATCTGAAGTACCCAACATAAGACAATTGTTAAAATAAAATTCTAGATAGAGATTCTATGATTACCCACAATAGAGAAGAGTCTGGTCATTGTTGAGTTAGGACAGCTGAGTTCTAATACAACCCTTGTTGAATCTGTTTTGAAAGAGAAAACATTTGACAACCAATGTCATCATCTTAACCTTGGATATTAATTAATCTGATCTATAGTAGAGATCCTTATAAACATGTTATGTTTGACCCATTACTTAAATTTGATAAAGCTTAAATAAACTATCCCAACATATTCTACCTAATAGGAGGATAGAAGCCACAATGGCTGAAATTAAATCCTTTAAGCAACATTAAGTCTGATGATGACCATTTGATGGAATTAGCATCAATAAATCAAAAATCATTTTTAAAACCACAGTCTTTTTAGATATGAGAACCTTATCTTAAAAACTCAGTTTTCTCAATAATTAACACATTGGCAAATAAAGAAATATAGCCAGCTTGGATGAGTATCTTAAAGAGTCCTTTTTATTTAAAGATCCCTTAAGCCATTAACAATTGATTATTTGTGATCTGTTGATGAGTAACCTTAACCATAAAACTTAGTTTTCTTTTTTTAATAGTTAAAACCTTAGCATCTAGAATAGGGTCTTGAAAGGGCCTGGCAAAATTTTTCTTTTGGGACAGTTTCTGTAAATGTGTCCCCTTCTATCCACCAAGGAAGCAATCCTCACAAGTGTCCCCTTTTCCTGAAGGGGATCCCTTCCCTCTATTGATGATGTATATTTTTTTTATCTCCCTTGTTCTCTCTCTCTCTCTCTCATCTTGATTCCTTTTTGTTTCTTTTGGCTTCCAATTACAATGAACAGAAGTTGTATCTCAGAGCAGCTGTTTTAAGCTCTTGGTTGGTTCAGCCACCAATTTTTGTAAGTTAGCATGATTTTTAATTGTCTCATTTAGCCTTTGAAGAAAGACAAAATGGAGTTTGTTATTTTCCCTGTCTATATGGCATATAAAATAGCCCTGTGTTGTGGAGATTTTGGGGCTGTATTGGAAGCTGAATGTCCCACCTGAAACTTCATGGAGAAAGAGGGGCAGAAGAGTCTTTTTTTGTTTGTTTGTTTGTTTTTCTAGGTAGGGTCTCACTCTAGCCCAGGCTGACCTGGAATTCACTATGTAGTCTCAGGGTGGCCTTGAACTCACGGCAATCCTCCTACCTCTGCCTCCCGAGTGCTGAGATTAAAGGCATGTGTCACCACGCCCGACAAGAGTCTTGAATCAGAATGTGCCCGATTCTGGTTCTCATCTCTGCTGTAAAGAGGGGTATCTCTTTAGAAACTGATCTAGGACTAGAGATTTGGGAGTGTCCTTTGCACAGGAGCCTGGGTCCCAAATTTCTAGCTTTGTCCCAAATCTAAGAAGATATATAGTGCACTCTATGTGTTTCCTTGAAGTAAGGAGATTCCCCTTCAGGAAGTCCATGACACATCCCGAGGGGCTAGTCTCCTAGCTTGGCTTCTCCAGACTCCCCAAGCATGGGTCTCATATCACAGCATATGAGAGCATCCGAGACAGTATGGTTAAACTATGAGTGTAGAGACTATGTGTGATGGTTAAATTTTGATGTTAACTTGACCTCTCAAGTAATCTTGGGTGGGTCTCTGAGGATGTTCACAGGAAGGCAGCCTCTCAGTAGGGGACAGGATGTAAGGAATCTCAAAGGAGGTAGAAGTAAACATCCTTTCCTGTGTGGGCAGGGCAGGAAGGAAATTCCAGAGATTCAGGAAGCCATTAAGTCTGGGATAGGGTTGTGGGACCCCATCCTAAGGCTATATAAAGGAGAAGAAATTCTCTCCTGGTCTCTCTGCTTGTTGGCTGCTGGTGCTTGTTCATGACTTGCACTCACATCCTTCTTTCCTACCTTTCCTGGACATCCAAACCCAGTTTCCTTAGCCTCACATCGTGGACTTGAAGAACAACCACTCCCAAGGGAGACATCAGGCCTTCTGGGCTGGATTGGGACTGCTGTGGCCTCCATCCACATGGACTGAACAGCTACTGGTTTCTTCACCTGTGGGCCTGCAGACTGCTATTGTTGGACTGTTGTAAGCTACCCCAATAAATTCCTTTTTACTACAATCCATTCTGTCAACTCTGTTTCCTCTAAAGAACCCTGACTACAGCACTATGCATACTCTTGTCTTGGTTTATCTAACCACTCAGCTTGGGGGTGTGTGGCTTGGGACCTCATTTCCATTCCTCCCTTTGGTGGGAGTCTGGGATATAGGTCCCATATCTACGTGTGTTTCAGGGTGGCCTTGGAACTATGGGTCTATTGTTCCTTCCTTTAAGGGGAACCTATAGTTATTACTTTAAGTCTAGGGATGTAAGGCATGGTTAAATACCACATGTTGAGATGAAGAATATCACACCCATAAATCCTAATTCTTACTAGTATCTCTTTAAAAAGTAAATTGAGCCCATGTTTTTATCTTTCTCATCACCTTCTTTTATCACTTATTCATTATATTCTATCATCCTGTCAAGGTCTCGCTGCAATCCTTCCTATATTTCCTCTCAATTATTATTGAGAGAAATCCCTATTTTAATAATGCCCCTTCTTAGTACCTTCTAAAAACACCATTGTGCTTAATTCAGCAAAGGGAGAGTCAAAATCTTATAACTATTCTCACCTTTCAACTTAATGTTGATGTTCTATAACCCAGTGTTTCTCAAATGCTATAGAAGACCCAATCAACACAGATTACAGGGCCCCACTGCCTTCATTGTGTTCATGGGAGATGCACTTTCAATATTTGAATTTATAACAAGTCTTGGGTGATACATTGTAGTCAACCACACGCTACTGGGATGAATCTCCAAACCAGGCACAGTTTTGGAAGGAAAGTATTTATTGAAGTAACAGATCCAGGGGAAGTTCCATAACAGAGAAAGAGGCTGGCTCCCTTAGGTCCAAGCAGAGACAGAGAAACCCAACACCAGCAATTCCAAAAGCAAGCACACTCCATTTTGCAAAACAGCAGGAACTCCAGGCTTGAGCTCAGACTGCTCTTTGCATATGTACAGCTAGAATTCCAGACCCACCCCAGAAACACCTTAGAGCTGAACCCTAGTATCTGGCCAAGGTGAAACACCCTCTAGGTAGGCAGCTGGAGAAAAACTTCAATAAACTATTGAATCTATTTGGGAACACCCCTTCAAACTACCACATGCAGATACTGCTTGCTCAATGACAGCAGTTTCAAGCAAGGGCCTTTGACCACTGAGCAATCTCCCTAGCCCGGCACCACTTACAAAACTATGGATAAAATGTAAGGAACAAATTATGTCTCAAGAAATAATTAGTAGAATGCTTCTAACCTCATTTTTTAAAAGTATTTCATATTCCATTTGCCCTCATTCACCACTCATTTGGTCAAAACTCTTTATTTTGTGAGGATTAACCAAACAAACTTGGAACACATGAGTAGAAAATGCTGCTCCTCTATCAACATATGGTCCTTGAATTATAGCACAAAGTGGAACATCTCCACAGCTACCCCATCCTCCAACACCAGGTGAGATTTATAGATTCATGAAATATATTTATAAATAAACTATGCCATTTTAGGCCTTTTAATATTCATGTTGTTAGTTAATGACTATAATTTTTCTTATAACAAAATATTGAAAACACTTGGTGAGGGTCTCACAGGGTGTTCTTTCAATGGATGGTGAGGTAATACCAGATACTGAAATGGTGGATATCTAATCTATGGCATCTCACAGAGTGCAGTTAAAGCAGCCAACACCGTGGTGAGCATTAAGAGGCCAAAGAGTGCCTCTAACTCCAGGGAAAAGATTTGAAAATGGGATATTACTGCAACCATTTAGCAAAGTGTAAGATGAAACAGATGAGCTTGGGCAAGAAATGTCTAATTGAAAATAAGAAGGAAACAAATTTCAGGAGGTTTTAAAAGTGTATTGATGTTTTAATAAAAAATATTTAAATTTGGGCTGGAGAGATGGCTTGGCGGTTAAGGCACTTACTTCTAGTGCCTAAGGCCCCAGGTTCAATTCCCCAGGACCCAGAAGATGGTGGCCCTGATGTGCTCTCTCTCTCTCTCTCTCTCTTTCTCTCTCTCTCTCTCTCTCTCTGTGTGTGTGTGTATCTCTACTTTTTTTTAAAATATATATTTATTGTCCATAATGAGTTACATTATTTAGTGGGCAAACAATGCGTTGATATCCCAAATTCCCCAATCCCCCCCTCCCCATCCCTGATCAGTTGTATATCCTCCTCCGTGGGCTGTCTGTATTAGTCCTCTACTTTAAAATGAATAAATAAAATATTTAAAAATATTTAATTTCAGGAGTTTTGAACTACCAATGGCTGGTAACTTGGAAGTCTATTAGTCCCTAAACTGTGACTGAGAAAGGTTTTGATTGAGAAAGTGCAATGTTGACTAAGAACCAGGCCTTCCCATCCAAGCCTAATCATTGAATTGAAAGAGAAGTTAGGAAGCAAAGAATTAAATCAGACAGATGAATTAAATCTAGGGGAAAAAACATCTGAATATAGTTAATGACTCATAAAATTACCTGGGAGGAAAAACATCAGAAGTTTAGCAAGATTTGGAAGCAATTCTATTGCTGAAGACCCATGTGTCTAGACTTAAGATATGTTTCCCTGTTCGAACTTTAAAACGGCTGCTGACTAGATTTCTGGTTGCAATTGCTACTGATTAACTTCTTTCAGACTAACGTTCCTACTGCATAAATAAAGAGTAGGAAAACACATAAAGTGAATATTCGAAGGCATTGAAGAATGAGCCATGCTTAGGGTAGGACTTGAGAGTCTGTGATTCTTGAGAGAAGAAAAACACAAAGGTAAACTTCCCAGCCATCCTGACATCTTTGTCTATATGTCCTAAGAGCATTTTCAAACCATGGTTACAGGGGCTGGAGAGATTGTTCAGTGGTTAAAGCACCTGACTGCAAAGCCCAGTGAGCAGGTTCAATTTCCCAGTGCCCATGTAAAGCCTGATGCACAAAGTGGCTCATGCATCTGGAGTTTCTTTGCAGTGGCGAGTTGCCCTGGCACACCCTTTCTCTCATCTGTCTCCTCTCTTTGCTTGCAAATAAATAAAGACATAAAGATATTTTTAAAAACCCACATGGTTTCAAGGAGGAGATGGTACAGGAAAAAGATCCTTGCTACAGAGTGGAAACTGAAGTTAGGATACAAAATTGCCCGCAAAGTCTCAACACAAAGGGAATAAAATCCTTAAGGAGAGAGCTACAAAGAAATCTCTAGAGAAAATCCCTTCAAATTTTGACTGACTCACTCAAGAACTATGCAAAGAACAAGACTCTCAGAAATCCAGCAGAAACTAACAATAGACATTGGAAAAGGGCAAGTCAGCATATCACAAGAGGTTCAGCCATTTTCTTGAATAAATAATCCTCGGAATGTTGTGAGCTGTTTATTTTCAGAGTTCTGGAAAAGCTCATTCTGCCAATTTTGCCAGTACTCCCATGACTTATACAGAAAAAAAAAAAAAAACATTTTCAGGGGCCCTTATACCTCCACTTTGGTTGACTTCACTCTTGGGCTATGATTAGAACACAGACCCTTTGACCACTTCTCCACTTACTATGTCCACAGTTGTCACAACTTTATGTGCATCCAGGGATTATCTGGAAGGTTCGTTAAAGTATAGTTGGGTCCCCATACCTAGATTTCTAACGTCTGAGATTGAGACTGATAACTTGCAATTTCAGAAAGTTTTCAGGCAATTCCGATGCTGCTGATTTGAGAAGTACTCAAATCGAGTTAAATCTACTGCTTTAGGAAGTGCTTCCTGACTATGCAGTCAACAGCAACACACGTATACTAATGATTATTACCTTATCTACATGTAATCACACAGTCCATAAACTCATATTTAGTATTTCTAGGCATGGCATGCTTTTCACTGAACAGATTAGTCTGTCCAACAGTCCCAAAATAGGCATCATTACTGTCCCTTAAATAGGAAATCCAGGTCAGAGAAGTAAGTAGCTCACAGTTCTAAATGCAGGAGCTAGTTAGAGAATAGGTCTGAGTCTAGATTACCTGCTTTTAAGCCTCTTTCCCGGCCCTTCTCAGAAAGCAGCCTAACCCACTGTTGACGCCTTGATGACTGTACTCGGGATATGCGCTCAAGATTAAAAACAATGACTCACGAAGTGAAAAGTGATTGCTATTTTGGTTCTGTTTTTCTGTCCTTTGATGACATCACGATAAAAATGGAGTGCTATGTCTTTAATATATGGCTAATGCACTCTTTCAAGAAAAAAGAGCCAAAGGCTTAAAGCCTCTAATTAGAGGGCAGCCAGAATTTGATACTATTTTGCATTCACTTTCCTTAGTTACTTTCAACTTAGTTGAATGTGATGTTTTTCATTTACAGTACTTTCATAGTTTCTCTTTTAAATATTTTAAGAGAATATATTTATTTAAAGAAAACAATAATGCGGGTATTATACACCATTATATTACAAAGAAGATTAAAATTTGAGACACCCTGCCCCTGCCAGCAGGTTAATGCATTCAATTGGGCCAATCTGCAAGACTGTAAAGGGAAATTAGAGGAATGTAATTAAAACATGAATTCTCTTTCTTTCAAGGGGGCAGGAGGGACTAGAAAAAGAGTTACATCTTCTGCAGAAACATGCAGAGTAATGTCAAGTGGGAAATTTTTTTTTGATAAAATACCTAATGCTTCAGCAGGCTGATAGGGGTTTCACAAAATGTCTATCAAATTCTCATAGCCTATGGTAAATTTTCCATAATTTGTTTTCATCAATAGAAAAAAACAACTAGTTTCAGTTCTCTGCTGGATTTTCCAGTAATTGAAGGACAGCACAAGAGGTGTGTGTGGGGGGGAAATGATAAATATATCCTGGGCTTTGGTCACTGGAAGTGGGGCTGGCGTGGCTCATCAGGGAGGAACGCAGGATTGTAATCAGAGAAGCAGACAGGTTTCAGGATGGAAGAGGGGGGGGCATATGGGGGACCGAGAAACCAATTTTGCATCACTGACATAATGAGATAAACTGTTAGCAGGGTTTAAATTAAGCAGGGGGACTACAGCTGTTGTATTTATTTAGGTTGCTAGTGATGGGAGCTGTTATCTCCCGGCTTGAACACGGATTTAGCTTCCAGACGTGAGCGGCAAAGCGATGGTCAGACAGGCCGGGGGTCCCGGGGGTCCGTCTCCGGTTGGGACGGTGCAGTGGGCGCACACCTGCCCCGGCCTCTTCCGCTGCCTCCTCCCAGCCGCCGGGGACCTAGCGGCGGGCCTCCATATTGGCGGCGGCGGTGGGAATGAGAAAGGAACTGCGCCAGTCTTTCTGGGCTCCACGCCCCCCGGTCCCCCGAGAGCCCGCCCTCCGCTCCCGGCGCAGACCGCACCGGGCCGGCCCCGCCCCCAACGCCGCCGTGCTGCAGGGCGAGGAGGCGGGGCTCGCGGGGGGCGGAGCCTAGCGTCGTCTTTCCGCTCTCCGGCCAATCAGGAAAGCCTTTCTGACAGAACCCGGAGAGCTGGCTGGAGAGATAGTCCGAGTCGTTTTCCCTTTTTCTGCCACGTCCCGACTACTGACGTAAGCCCGCTCCTCATGCTCCGATTGGGTGTGTGCGGCTCTCTCGGCACACCCTGGACGTCTATTGGGCGGTGGTGTCGTGGAGGCGGGACTTATGCCTCACTTCCTCCGCCTCCGCCCTGGCGCAAGGGGCGGGACTTGCCGCCGCGGCCGCCGCCTCTGCTTCCGCCGCCGTCGCCGCCGCCGCAGCCGCCGCCGCTACCGCCGCCGCCGCCGCCGCCGCCGCAGCCGCTGCGCGTTCGGCGGGGGAGGAGCCGGAGGCGGAGAAGAAGGCGGTGGTGGCGGGTGGAGGACCGGGCGCCGTTCTCGCTCCGGAGCCGCTGCACGTTTCGGTGAGGGGCATTATTTTTTTGGGGGGTCCCTGTTCCGATGTGGGGCGCGCGTACGCGCGTGTGTGTTTTTGGGGGTGGTCTGGATGACGCTTCCGAGCTCGGGGTCCCCGGGTCGCTGCGCCGGCCATGGTGGGTGGGGCTGGTGCCGGGAGTGGAGAGTAGAGCGGCCTCTCGGGCCTCTGGAGCCTCCGGAGCCGGGGCCGCCCGCGCCCACCGAGGACGCTTCGCCCGCGGCTGCGGCCTCGTCCGCTGTCCTTGGTGCCGGGGCCAAGGACCCGCCGCCCGCCGTCCCCGCACCGCCCCGCACCGCCCCGCCGCTCCTCCCCGGGCTCCGCCGTGCCCAGGCCTCGGTGCCCTCCGGAGGAGACGGGAGACCCGCCCGCCGCCGGCCTTCGTGGTGGGGGAGGAGGACTGCGCCCCATCATGGTGCGCACATCCAAAATGGTGCGCTGAAAGGCTGCGAGGGAGACAGGGCTTTAAAAAAAAAAATTATCTCCCCCCCCCGAAAAATAATCTGGGAGACCTTCTTGGCATATCTATACCTATATATCTATATCTATATCTCTATGTAGACATATATCATATCTGCATAGCTACTGCTTGGAGTCCCCTCCTCTTCCTCCTCCTCCTGTCAAGTTTATGGTTTTCTGTTTTTTTTGTTTTGTTTTGTTTTTGTTTTTAAAGGCTTAATCTACTCTTTTTTACCGTGAAGTATTTGCTCACTTTGCCTTTAAAATGGCAGTCACCTTTGCTTGAAGACTACCAGTCATGGGGAGAATATATAAATAAACCTGCCAATAACAGAAATAAACGTGTAAACAGTTCAGTTTTGTAATTACCTTCTGGAAACCATGTTATTCGACAGTATAAATAAAGGAGTATTAGGTAAAATGTGGATATTTTCATTCTCCATCCCTATTCCAACAGTTTGGTGGTCTTCTCTTAAAGTCCTATTACAAATACACTTTTAAAGGCACCCATGCATGAAAAGTGGCTTCCAGAGCTTGGGAGTTTATATCAAGCACGTTTGTCTAACGCTTGTTTTTTCACCTAATTATATATCTTGGACTTACTTCCTTGCAGTATGTAGGCCTCCCTGATACTTTTTTAAGGCTAAATCGTATTTACTTTGCGCCATTATTTAAACATTCTCTTATGGAACGATATTTAAATTGATTGCCATTTCTTTTTGCTATTGCAAATAATGCTTTATAATAAGGGCAATTTTCTAGTTTGATATTTAATTATAAACTTTAAATCCATAATTTTAAAACTTTAAGCAGTCTGGAAGAACATAATGTTAAAAAGCACAACCCTCACTTCTAGTACTATGCATCCCAGGTCAACCACTGTTAGCAATTCAGAAAACTTTGCTTAGTTCTAGAGCACAGGGTTGGGATTGCTCAGGTAAAGTGTATCCATATTTAAATTTGCTAGCCATTTGGTCCTCCTCATTACCCTTGTCAAAGATATTTTTTGATTGCTTCTTGGGCATCTCTTGCAGGTGAAAAAAAATTGTGTTATGAATGAGGTTATATAGACATTTTTGTTAATTTAGAGACTGTCTTTATAATAATATTGAATCCTGCCCTGATCCCATAGTGTGGTCTCATCATTTTATTCACATCTTGCTTTATATTTTTTTTTAGATAAAGTAGTTCTCTTTGCCACCATGTGAAGAAGGATATCCCTTTTCAATATTCTGAATACTTCTTTATGGCTTCATTGCTGTGGTACATACATGGAAAATTGTCAGTAATCTCAATCTCTCTTTTTCTCTCCCTCTCTCTCCTCTCTCCTCCCTTTTCCTGTTTCTCCATCTTCTCCCTTCCTCCTCTCCCTTTTCCGCTATTTTTCTCTCCTAGCTATATAAAAATTTTTGTTTTTCTGATTTTTAAGTATCTTCATGGAGTTTATAATTGTCTGAAAGTACTCAGCTTTGTGGTTTCTTTTTCAGTTTTTATAACACTTTTCTCATTGATTTGCCCACTGAATACATAATTTGATTAGTAGCACTAACAGCTAAAAGTATAGTACTGTTTCTGTTACTGTCTTTGATATGTTAGCATTAAATATTTTACATGAAACGTCCAGATAATCAATATTAAGTTAAAGTATGGCCCATTCAGTCTGCCAGGATGATTTTGTCTGCATTTTGTTGATATCTAAAATCCTTAAGTGGGTTACATTTTCTTAGATTATTTTAATATAGTTATTTATGAGTATCACCAGTATTTATTTTTTAGTTTTCCAAGAGATTAAAAACAACTTTTTTGAAGATAACTGAGATATAATAAAATGCACTTACTTGAAATGTATAGCTTAGCCAGGCGTGATGGCCCACACCTTTAATCCCAGCACTCAGGAGGCAGAAGTAGAATGATGACCATGAGTTCAAGGTCAGCCTGAGACTACATAGTGAATTCCAGGTCAGCCTGGGCTAGAGTGAGACCCTACCTGGAAAAGCCAGGTGTGTATATATACACACACACACACACACACACACACACACACACACACACACACACACACATATCTTGCTACTGTATACATTACAGTTAATATACAGCTGTGTACTCCTGTGTTGTCATCACAATTAAGAGTGGAATATCTGCATACCGTAATCAAGATAGAGAACATTTTCATTTATATGAAAATTTCTTCTTTTTCAGTCAATTATACTTTGACCCTAAACCCAGAAAACCACTTGTCGTCTTTTTTTTTTTTTAACTATGAATTGGGTTCATTTGGCCTAGAATTTTATTATAAAATATACATTCTTTGTATCTGGCTTTTCTCAGTATTATATTTTTGTGAATCATATTTTTCTTTCTTAAATTAATTTACTTCTTTCTGTTGTGTCCCATGGTAGTTGGTCCATTTCATGTTTTTATGGATATTTGGATTGTTTCCAATTTGGTGCTGCTGTGAACATTCCTTCTGAATTATGTGATTTTTTTTTGTTTTACATTTTCCCCGAAAGATAACTACAACTGGAATTTGTGGGTTTGTTTGGAAAGTGAGTATTTAGCCATTTAAGGAGCTGCCGTGCTCTTTCCAAAGCTGTTGTCCCGTCTGCATATCCATCTCCAGCAAATGGTGGTCCTCCATGCTGGGTATTTCAGTCTTGGTAATTGTAGTACTTCTACTGGGTATATAGCAATATCACACTGATGTCATTTATTTTCATTTTTTATTTTGGTCTTTTGCATCTTCCTTTTTTTGGGTTTTTTTTTTTTTTTTTTGGTTTTTCAAGGTCGGGTCTCTCCAGCTCAGGCTGACCTAGAATTCACTAAGTAGTCTCAGGGTGGCCTTGAACTCAGAGAGATCCTCTTACCTCTGCCTCCCCAGTGCTGGGGATTAAAGGCACATACCACCACACCCAGCTTTATTTTGTTTTTTTGAAGCTGGCCTTGAACTCACTCTGGTACCCCAAGCTAGCCTTGAACTCTCAATTTCCTGCCTCAGGCTCTTGAGTATTACAGGCATGTCACTATTCCTTGCTCTGGCTTATGCAGATTTTAACTAGCTTTTTCCAGATCACTCAGATCCAGATAACTTGCTCCTGTACATCTTCTTTGTGAAATTTCTTTTCAGATATTTCACCCATTTTAAAAAATGAGATTATCTTAATGAGTTTTACAAATTTTTATATTTTTTGGTACAATTGTTTTGACACAGACATGTAAACAGGTTTCAATATAAGCCTGTTTTTAAAGAATGCTTTGCCCAGTACAAAGTTGTACATATTTCCTCTTATGTTCTGTGCTACATGTTCTATAGTTTTTTGTATTATGGCATGAGGTAAGGATTAGGATTCATCCAATGAGTATGTAGTTCTGGTGCTTCATTGAATCTTGTTGCAAACCAGTTGACCACGTAGGTGAATCTACTTCTGTTGCTTTGATCTTTGTGCTCATACTGATGTGGGATTTTGGGGCTCAGGGGTCTCCCAGATTTATGAACCCCAAGTTTTGGGTTCTTTTTTCATCTTTAATGAAGAATAATAAAGATTGATTTAAGAGGGACAGATTATGAATTGTTGAGTTTATTTGGGGAGAAATCACAAATTGTGGCATTTATTTAAAGGAATTGGGATCTGGGAAGGATAGCCAGAACAAGCTTTCATGTGGAAATTATTTTATTTTATTTTTTTTCTGACTTTTTTTTTAAAATTTAATATTTATTGTCCATAATGAGTTACATTATTTAGTGGGCAAACCATGCGTTGTTATCCCAAATTCCCCAATTCCCCCCCTCCCCATCCCTGATCAGTTGTATATCCTCCTTCGTGGGCTGTCTGTATTAGTCCTTGTGGCAAGGGATCCTGTATATCTTAGTATTCATCCCGGTCTTCCTGGCCCAAGTCAGTTGTTACTGATGGGTGCTATGCCTCTGGACCGTCTCCCCCGCCACGGCTCTCACAATCTTTCCGCCCCCTCTTCCGCTCAGTTCCCTGAGTCGTGGTGGGTGAGTAAAAAGGCTGCTTTAATGTTGCGAGCTTAGAGGTCCTTGTGTCGAAAATCCTTGGTTTCTGTCTCATTGGCCTATCCTATGTTGATTGAATGGCTGTGGTTATAGGTCCCTTGTTCATCTGTCATTGTCTGCTGG
>PVHP010017045.1:0-35040 GCA_004024765.1 Zapus hudsonius
TGTGTGTGTATGTATTTGGGATTCTTTAAGGAGTTTGTTTTATTTTTTGATTTCCTTAAATATTTTCATATTCATTCTTTTGAATTCTCTGAGGTTTCATCAAATTCATTCTCACTGTAGACCATTACTGTGGGATTAGTCATTCTGGAGGAGTTATGTTGCCTTGACTTTTAAAATTTCTCATATTACCACATCAGGATTTATGTATTGGGGTTATGTCATTGCTTGAATGATTTTTTTCATCAGCTGCAATCTTAGTACATTTTTCAGAAGTTATATGTTTAATCCAGGAGCTCAAGATACTTAATTTGCCACCCCACCAAGAGTAGATTAACTGTAGGAGTAATGGCAGTTGCCTGATATGCCTATGATACAAATGCTATACTAGCCAATTAACAACAGTTAATCCCTTGCACTCCAATAGCAGTTGGAAGATAAACATACAAAAATCATATGGAGTATCATCAAGTGCTGAGTACTTAGCATCCAGGGCCAAGTAGAGAGGGTTTTTTTGAGTGTCTCCTTCTGCTAGGGCCATTGTTGCTTTTAGTACAGCTATTTTCCAACTCTTTGGAATGTCCATTACCCTTTTGACAGTGGTTTTTCATTTTTCCCCAGATTATTCCCTGGGAAGTATGGCAGATCATTCCTAAATGGTATCTACCATCTTACATGTATTTTTTCCTGAATTTTAGGCTTGTAGTAATGATTGTATCTCATAGTTTTTATAGTATGTAGTCCATCTCCTAAATTGGCAGCAGCCTGGGAACTAAATATTCAAAACACCTGAGTTTTATGGAGGACTTTTTGCATCTGTGCACTTCAAATGGTTCCAGAGGTTGGTCTGCTCCATCTGACCTCATACTCAGACCAATCAAACTCCAGAGTTATTCCCCCTTGAGATCTGCTCTGGCTCAGTGATGGTGGGTCTGCCTTACTGTATTCATCTCCATGACTGAGCCTGGCCACTGGCCACCTGCCTGCCTCTGGTTCTCCACAACTGCCTCCTGGAGTCTTCTTTACCTGGGCAGTCACAGAATAAAGCTCTCTGACCAATAATCATTGCCTGTTCTCAGCCTCCTAGGGTAGCTCCATAGTCAACAGTATGTTCTTTCAAGACTTCAATCCAGCCAGAATGACAGTCCTGCCTGGGGCTGACACATCGCCTGGATTTCAGTGCTCCTGAGGATTGTGGCTTTTCTTGAAGCTAGGACTGGCACTCTCATCTCCTGCCTGCTGGGAGGGCCTCTGCTTCCTCCCAACCTGGGAGCTGAGTCTCTGAAGCTTTCTTTGGCTTATTTATTGATGCTTCACACATCCTGCTCTGCGCTTTGCAGTTATCCTTTCACGCCTTTTGTGGATTTATGAAATCCTTCTTCTCCACCTCTTTTTGAAATATAGTTTATATTTTTTTCTTACTCTGACTCTCTCACCAAGACACAAGGGAGGCAACTTTTAGTTCACCATCTTACTCAGAAGGTTCCCTTGCCATCGTCATACTTCATGCTTGACATATCAACTTACAAAGAGAAATGAATAGTTATTTTGCTCCTGGTTTGAAGGTTCCAGTTCATATCCAAGCATCATATCAAGTGTCATTGCTTTTAGGGCCCTAGTGGTAGCTCAGAGTAGAGCAGAACCTCTTAGCTCATTGCCCAAAAGCAAGAGGGAAGGTTTGGGGGATGGTACCGAGGTCCTGTGAAGCATTCTTCAATTATGCGAACATCACTTTCTAGGTCCCACCTCTCAAAGGTATGAACCTTCTGGATAATGCTATGGGTTCAGAACTAAGCTTCCTACATATGATCCTTTGGGGTCCTTAAGTTCTAAACTATTGCAATGACCAAGGAAAAGAGATAACTAAATGCAAATATCTTGTGCTACTTGGATCAAGAAACAACATTAATGGACAATTTTCTAAACTTGGAATAATGGCCTGGCTAGCTCAGTTGATATAACATGAAACTATTTTTTTATTATTAAGTAGAAACTTGGTGTTCATAAATCATGTGTCGGTACTTCTGTATCTCTGTTTCCCTCCTCCCTGCCCCCATTACACTGTTGGCCTTCCTTAGTGGAATTGCTGGAATGCTCCATGGGGTTTCTGGGCTTTGTGTAGTGTGAGCAGCAGTTAGTAATGCGGGGTAGAGAGGGGAATGCCTCTGGATATTCCCCCCACCATGGCTCTTACAATCTTTCTGCCTCCTCTTCCGCAAAGTTCCCTGAGACATGGTGGGTCTACTTGAAGTGTTGTTAAGTCTACTTTAGTGTTGAGCTCTAAGCATCTTCTAGATTTTGGCATTTGAACATTTTGAGTATCCTCAGTGTCTGTCTTCTTCACCTTGGCTCAGATTTTCCTGCTTTCTATGGAAGCAGCAATCTTGCTCATCTCTCCTCTTCCTCTATGGTTTCACCTGGGCCCTAGCTGATGTGGTAGGGAGTGGTTCATCTCCTGCCATGGAGTCAGCCATCATTTCTGGTCATGTTGGTAGAATTATGTTGTCAATGGTTCTCTCTGCCATCTGAAAGATAAAAAGAGATATTCCAGTGGAGAGTGAGATCAGCATAGGTCAAATGGGATTAGCATTATCAATTTGGCAAGATTGTAATGGGTATTGTCTCTCTTTAGGCCCATGGTTAGTGGAAGCTTCCCCTTGGAGAACAGATTTTTGGTCACTATAGGAGTTTGGCTTGGATTCCAGTTCTAGCTATGGGTTCCTTGGCCACTGAGCCAATATCTTAGCCAATCAGAGAGCCAATATCTTAGCCAATCAGAGAGCCCTTAATTATCCACCCAGGTGGAGTACCTCTATTGCACAGGTGAGTACATTTTGTCATGCTGGTTGCCTTCATATAGCAGTGTCCCCTACAGTGGTAGGCTATTTCCCCTGGGAGGTCATGTAGCTAGAGTATGCAACTCTTAAAATTGGATTGATGTCTGTGATTTCCTAATATAGCGGTGTTTATTTCTAGTTCTGATAATTACACTGTCATTATCTAACAGGTTAGTATCATGGAAAAAGTTATAAGAAATATAAAGAAACCTGTAATAGTTTTGTACCTTTTCTGTGCCGAAAATAAAAGCTTGAGAAATTTAAGTTTTTAATTAAAGAGAGAAATAAGTAGTTTAGAAGGCTTAATTATTAAAATAATAACTATAAAAGTAAAAAACACATGATTATTAATAACAGTTAGAAAATACATTTTAAATTTGTTGAAGAAAATTTTACTATTATGTCTATACTTTGAAAGCTATATATTTATGAAAGTGTATATCACTGGAAAGACACATAAGAAAGGTTGGATATTTTTAACCTCTGTGGGGATATTGGGAGACAGGATGAAACCATTTTTATTGTTATTTTCTTTTTATTATATGAATAAATACTTATACAAAATAGTAAAATAAAAATAAGCTAATGTCACATGATAAACTTAGTGCATTGATTTATAATTAATTTAAAATATACAGATTATTATTTAAATATCTAATCATAAATTGGTATTTTTATCTTATTGAAACAACTCTTGAATGTTAATGAAAACATTTTAAAAATTCCTTTATCTCATGTCTTTTAACAATTTTAACAATTTTTTTTAACAATTTTTTTTAACAAATTTAACAATTCTTTTTAACAATTTTTCTTCTGAGAAAAGAAATGGTTGTATTAAGAGGGCTGTCGGACTCCACTCAAATGTCCTATGATTTTTAAGATATTTTATTACCACTACTGCATAGGCCTGCCTTCTAGCAAAAGTAGAAGCTATTCTCTTGCCTACAATGCCTCTCTGACATTTCTCTACCTGGCTATCTTCACTTTTTGAAGCTTACCTTATCTTTTACAAAAAGGTTTTTTTTTTCTTTTTTGATCTTTAACTTCAGATTTGGACTTGACACCAATTCTATGTTTCCATTATATAATGTACTTATTTCTGTCATAACTTCTACTTTTTATATTTTTGTCTCTTTCTTAGATTTATATATATATATATATATATATATTTGAATTAAATAAGCTTAAAAGACAAATATAGAAATCTCATGCTTCTTGGGAAAAGAAGATCCACTTAGATTAAGCCATCTCTATGAAAACATAGTGATATCTTAAGAGCGAAAAAATTACATGAAACTTAAAGGAAATAATAGACAGTAGCATCTGAAGTAATGTTACCGATGAATACCACAGCCCATTTTTATAGATGTGAGGGAAAAATAGTAGCTTCCATTGAAGTTGAGTTATTTGACTTAAGGGGAGAGATTCAATCTTCAAGGGGAGTTTGTCCAATCATTTCACTTGGGGTGATAAGGACGACCCACACTGTGAGAATTAGAAGGTACCTGGACTAGGTGTCTAAGTCCTACCAAAGGTGCTCCCTCCTCCAGACCACCTTAGCATTACAGGAAGGCCACTGTCACCTCTGTCATCCAAGTTGATCCTGACACTTCCGTCTAGACACAAATCTACTTGAGAGAAATAAAATCTCACAAGTCAAATCTCAGTACTATAGCCTAGCTAGGTTAGTTCTGGATCAGTGGATCAGTATTGTAATCTAGTCACAGAAGTCTGAACGTCTTTCTTATGGCCCTGGATCTTATGTCACGCTAGCGTCTCAAGCCATCTTACTGCCCGTTTGTTTCTACTCCCTATTTCCAGCAGGTTCTCACTTTCTGTGTTTCCCAAAACCCAAAACAAACAAAACCCATTATGAGAACAAAAACATTATTTCACAGTTTCTTCTAAATAAAGGTATACTTTATCAAACATTGAGTAAGGAATTTTTATAGCTTTTGCTCACAGTTTCTCCTGATGGATTTTTTTCTAGCTTTGATTATCACTACCTCATTCTCTTACTCTTGCATTGTGTGTGTGTGTGTGTGTGTGTGTGTGTGCGTGTGTGTGTGTGTGTGTGTACAGATTCCTGGCTCTCTTGTAGCTGTTCTAGGGTGGGCAGGACTCTCACCGATGATTTCTTCATTAGCTGATAGATAAGGCTGGCAAATGGAATGTGGCTCCTTTTGCTTAAAGGGTGACTTCCTAAAAGTTCATTGCCAGCATCCTGCAAAAGGCACTAAAAGATACAATAAGCAAAACTAAGGTTGCAATTCTGACATTACTGATTTGTCCAACAACATTGAGTTGGAACTAAGACCAAACTATAACATTAAATTTAAAAAAATCAATTTGCATAATGTTGTCCTTTAATTCACATACATCAGAGAAGATTGAGAACTATCATGTAGGTGTGCTAACTTTAGCACCTTATGTACTATGGACATTCCATCAATATTGAACAACAGTTGGAGATATTTCACAAGATGTTGGTGTCCTCAGCTTTGCTTAGAGTGCTTGTTTGAATGAACATATTACATAAGTTTCAAGAACTCAAACCATTTGTATGGAAAAATCCTGATATTTAAATATCTGAGCCTAATTAAAAATATTTATGGACAATTATTCATTAAAATTTCCTTTAACTAGAAGTCATTTATATTTATTCACAAATTATTGTTATTTGAAAGAGCACATCTAAATCACATGAGAAAACCAGTATCTTAAGGGCTATTTTCCTTTATGGTCTTAACATTTCTATTTATAATTATTTAAATAATATGTGAAATGATTCCTTTCTTTCTTCTTCCAACATAGGTGAACAGAATTCTTTTATGACTGACCTTTCACTTTTCCAATGACCCCTATCTCTTTTTCTCATTTCCAGTTATTACAAAAGTATAGGTAGTATCTGAATTGGTTTAATACCTACAATACAGGATATATAAGGTATTATAGAAAAAGTTGATATTTGTAGTTTATGTATATGGCTTAAAGGAATAATTCCCTGATATAATCAATTAAATGTTCTGAAGTGCTAACAAATATGATGGGCATTATAAAATAAAAGAAGGAAAATATTGAAGTAAACAATAGTTAAAACATAATAATAATACCAGGCATGGGGTTCATACCTGTTATCCTATCCTAGCCCATGGGAGGCAGAGACAGGAGCATCAGGAGTACAAGTTTAGTCTGGGTTACATGAGACCCTATCTCAAAAGAACAAAAGAAATTGAATGAATGAATAAATAAATAAATAAAGTAAAAACTAAAATGCAATGCTATCTATGGCATGTACACGTCTAAGTTAATCTACTCTAATAGTTATAGCTTCAGTTACTACTTATGTGCCATTGATTTCTACCATTACCTCCAGTCCTAAACTCCAGGTTACATACTGTTGGATATTCTACTAAGAGCTCTATCAGCATTGTAGGAACATAAGCTTGTTATTTTGCCAACCTGTTCCTAAACCATCTTCATCTGGGCTCTTATTTTATTGAATAACTCCAGAATTTACTTAGATATTCAAAGCAGAAATAAATTAGTCTTAATTTCTTTCATATTTATGATATATCATTCCAAGATCACCAAGTCTTAGTTTTCTATCAACAAAAAGTTTAAATAAGTTTTATTTGCAGGAGAGAGAGAGTGAGAGAGAGAGAGAGAGAGAGAGAGAGAGAGAGAGAGAGAGAGAGAGAGAGAGAGAGAGGAGAGAGAGAACAAGTATCAGAGCCTCTTGCCTCTGCCAAAAAAAATCCAAACAAATGCATCTCTTTGTTCGTGTCTGGTTTCCTGGGCTAGCAGGCTCTGCATGCAAGTGCATATAGCCCCTGATATATCTCCTTAGTCCAAAATATTTCACAAATATAGTTTCAAAAGCTATTTCCACATTTGTGCCCTTATCCAACCACCAATTTATTTCATTGAAATGGTACCTCTTTTTGCAAACACTTCAAGTGTTGACTCTACTTCCATCTTTCAATTCTTCCTCCTTTCTGAAGCCAAAATACCTTTATAAAATTTACTCCTGATCCTTTTATAATGTGTGGTTGAATTTGGCTTACACATATTTTATTGAGGCCTTTTTGCATCTATGCATATCAAGAAAAAATGAATCTATCATTATCTCTTTAGGAAAGAGAAAAGGGGATCAAGAGGGAGAGAGAAAGGGAGAGATTGAGAGAGAGAATATGAATATAAATTATCCTGCCAGGGCCTGTAGCTGCTGCAAACTAACTTGAGACACATGTGCCAAATTGTGCATCTAGCTTTACGTGGATACTAGGGCATTGAACCTAAGCCATCAAGCTTTGTGTGTATGTGCCATTAACCACTGAGCTGCATCCCCAACCATAGTTTTCTTTTTTATTGTATCCTTGTCTGGTTTTGTCCTCAGAGAAATACAGGTTTCCCTAAATGAGTTTGGAAGTATTCCTTCCTTTTGTATTTTTCAAAATAGTTTTAGGAACTTGGACACTCTTATTTAATGATCTGATAGAAGTAAGCAAAGAAACAATCAGGTCCTGAACTTTTCTTTGTTGGGAGACTGATTTTTTTTTTAAATCACTGCTTAAATCTTTTGCATGATGATCTATTAAGGTTTTCCTTTTAATTCAATTTTGGTAGGTCATACATAATTAAAAATTCATCAACTTCGTTTAGATTTTTTTCCCAATGTATTGGGATATATTTTAAAAGAACACATTAAGAAATTATCTGTGGGATTTCAATATGGTCTTAATAGCCCCTTTTATCTCTGCTTTTATTACTTCGTGTCTTTCTCTTTGTTAGTTTGACTAAGGGCTTCTCAATCCTGCTTCTTTTTTATTTTCTAAGGAGCCAACTCCTCCTTGCTATTTCTTGCATACTTCTTTAGAAACTCTGCCTTCTCTCATCTCCACAGCACTTTCCAGCCCTCCTGAACTAAAAATGCTACATTCTCACTCTGCTCCATTTCAGTGCTGTTTCCCCAAGAGGTGCTTTCTTAGTTTTTTTGGGGAATTCTTTTTTTTATAATTTATTTTTTATTGTCCATAATTAGGTACGTTGAATGAGCAAATAATGAGTTGGTATCCCCACTTCCCCAATTTACCTTTTCCCTGTCCTCAATGAGCTGGATATCCTCCATGGGCAGTCTGGATCAGTTCATGGGGTAGGGGTTATGGATAGCCTAGGAGTCAACCCGGTTCCACCCCCCTTTGTATGTTGTTACTGAGGGGAGCAATGTCTCCAATAGTTCTCCCCCACCATGGCTCTTATAATCTTTTGGCACCCTTTTCCGCTCAGTTTCCTGAGTCATGGTGTATGAGTATTAAGGCTACTTTATTGTTGAGGTCTTAGGGGTTCTCTGTATTTCTGCTTTAGGTTGTGTTGAAATCCTTGCAGTATGCAATGTGGAATTGAACTGCTTTTGATTTATCTTCCTGCTTAAGACTTCCACTTTCTCCCCATCCCTTACCCCTTTTTCACATACTCTCATTTGTCATGACTGGTCTGTGTAGAGTTTATACTTAAGCTGGTTAGGAACCACATATGATGGAGCATCTATGGTGTTTGACTCTCTGTTCTTTTGAGAGTTTGCTTATATCTCTCCATGATCTAAGATCTAAGATCTGCTCCATGTCAGGCCATTTTTCTCTAAATTTCGATATGTCATTTTTTCCTTTCAGCTGAGTAAAATTCCATCCTGTAAATATACCATAGTTTTGTTATCCATTCCTCCATGGATGAGCATTTGGGTTGATTCCAATTCCTGGATATTATGAATTGAGCTGCTATAAACATAGTTGTACAAATGTCTCTATGCTGAGATGTGACAGCTTGTGAGTAGATGCCTAGTAGAGGGATAGCTGGGTCCATTGGTAGTTCTATGCTCATTCTGTTTAGGAGTCTCCAAAGTGCTTTCCAAAGTGTTTGAAGAAGCTTGCAGTCCCACCAGCAGTGAATTAGGGTTCCTCTTTCCCCTGCATCCTTGGCAGAAACTATTGTTGTTGGATTTCTTTATGATTTCCATTCTGGCTGGAATAAGGTGGTATCACATTGCTGTTTTGATTTGCATTTGCAAATGCTTAAGGATGCCGAGCACTTTCTCAAGTGAGTAAAGGCCATTTGTGTTTCCTCCTCTGTAAATTCTCTGTTGAGATCAGTGCCCCATTTTGTGAGGTGGCATTTTGAGTGGGAGAGGTCAAAACAGACCCCAAAGAGTTTGGAAATATCATCAGGTCATACTTACAAAACCTATACTCCACAAAATTTGAGAACCTGGAAGTAATGGATGAATTTTTGGATACCTACTAATTACCAAAACTTAGCCCAGAGCAGATAAAGTCACTAAATAAACCTATCACATCCACAGAAACTGAAAATGTAATCAAGAACCTCCCCCATGGAAAAGCCCAGGACTGGATGGTTTCTCAGTTGAATTCTACCAAACCTTCATTATAGAACTGAAACCACTCTTTCTGAAGCTTGTTTGATGTATAGAAAAAGAAGAAGGGCTCCCAAACTCCTTCTACAAAGCTAGCATTGCATTATTTCCCAAATCAGGCAAGGATGCAACAAGAAAAGAAAGCTACAGACCCACGTCCCTGATGAACTTAGATGCAAAAGTCTTTTGGGAATTCTTACCAATCCTTTGGCTCTCTACTTCAATAGTCAGTTTTTGTTTAGAATTTTTTTGGCTTCAAAATGTCAAGTATTTCACCAATAAGTTTACAGACTGTTCCTCTACTTTGATGTTCTTTAAGAATAAAATTATTCATTCAATTGATATTTGCCTTATGTATTATAAACTTTATGAGGATAGAAGGCACATCTAATTTCTTTATTTTAATAATTCCAACACTCATTCACATAGCTCTAGAATTTTTGGCTATAGTACATATCAACAACTTCTTGTTAAATGAATGAAGGAATGATTGATTGAAGGTGATTTTATTTAATGTCAGCTCTATATTATGTTTTTTGTTTAATTGATTATAACACAAATCTACCCACAGTTAGCCTGGAGAGTACATTTTTTTAATCTTAAATATATATTTATTGCCCATAATGTGTTACATTATTCAGTGGGCAAACATATTTTTTTTTAACAGTGCTGAAGATGTTTTTCAATGTTGTTAGCATTTCCTTTGGGTAACAATCATGGTCTATCTTCTCATCCTGGTGTGCTTCTTTCTGGAAGAGTGGGTGAGTTATATAATGAACAAATTTGAAAGCATAAATTGAGTATGCTAGCTTAATCACTTCTTGTCTCTGTCTCTCTTTGGATCTACAACTGCTTACAGAGGGTTTGTATCTCTTCTGCCTCTCTGTGTACCAAAGAATAAAATGCAAGTTCTGTGTTAGAAGGGCTGTCATGGCCTAGATCTATGTACTCAAAGATCTGATTCCCAAATAGGAAACCTGCCTTCTTACAGATATAAGTCCAATTTTTCCTTTTTTAATACCATTTTTCTTGACAAGATTTTCAGTACTACAGATAATATTTCTTTTGTCTAGACAGTTTTGTCTTTTTTTTAAAATTTGATTTAGGCACACACACACAACACAAAATATCACCCCAGAATACTATTAATTGAGCATCATTGAATCTCAACACTGTCACATTCTACACTGTTCCTTCCATTCCTTCATTTAGGTAACAAATACATATCATGCCAGGAAATCATTAATAAGATTAACTTGCATGATTAAAAAAAGAAACCCCCAAATTTCATAGTTCTATTTTTTTATGCTGAATGTAGATTGGTAAAATTGGAGTTCATATTATTCTCAATGGATCTCAAAATGTAAAATGCAGTTTGAAGATAGTTTATAAGAATTGTTCTTTTAGTATACTAATTATGTATTTTCCTTTCCCTACCACTCTCTTTAATTCTTCTAGGTAGGTAGAATAAATTGTCTTTTATGCTTTAAAATGTCTCCAACTATGTATTTGATTAATGTAATTTGTACTTACAGAATATCTACAACTACATTTAAGCAAAAGCAGTTTCTATGGTAACATCATAGACTTTCTAAAATCAGACTATGATGTAATCAACAAAGTGGCTACCATAGTTGAATTCTTATTCAGTTTATCTATAGATTTATGTCTACTGTACCCACAGATTTGCTATGTCTGAATTTATTTTGGAAATATAAGGTATTTCTCATTGGTTTTTGTTGGAAATTCACATTTGATTTCACAATATTATGGATTCCACATTTCTGCTGGAGTTAAGATACCAACCAAATGGGTTAGATTGTAGAGTGCATCTATGTGGTGTTGACCTAGTTCTTACAAAATTGCAAAATTTTTTATCCATGTCACTAGTACATGGAATATCACTATCATAAAAATATTATGAAAGTGAATCTCACTCATAAAATTGGTGATTACTGTTTGACCTATTAATATGTTATGAAATAATTGAGAGTCTTATCCTGAGTTTCCTGACATCCAATCTAATAGAATCTTTTAAAAACTAAACATATAAAATTTTGATTAAATTGTTTTCCTTTAAGCAGCAGTTGTGGCTATTTTGTGCACATATGTATATGACTGACATTATTCAGTAATATGCTCTCATGATTGAAAATGTCAAGATCCTTCCATATGAGTTCAGAGAAATATTTACCTGAATAAATCTAGTTGCCTTCTGAGCCTTTAATTTCTGGGCAGATAATTTCATGAGTGGCTTTTCTTTGTTTATATAAAAGTGTTTTTCATTTTCATTTTTTTTGCTACTCATTCTCCCAGTTTGTTGCTTACTTATGGCTTCAGTCAGAAATATAAAGACATGGATGGTAGAAAATCAAGAACCTTTTTTGTGGGAGTAGTAGAGTTACTCCCTAGAAGATAGAGCAAAGAGAGGCAAGAGGGACACATGATATGTTGATATTATTCTTATGCTCCATGTGCTGCCGCCTGGAGGCACCTGAGAAGTCCAGTGAGTTTAGATTTTGGAGCTGTATTTCAGATGAAATTCTGTATAAAGAATTTTCTATGCTACAGCCACTTGGTTTTTCCTCTGTATACTTATAAAATATATTCCTTATATATATTATATATTTTTAGTAGTATTAAAGTTCCAGAAGGATAGGAAGATTCAAGAAAGAAATTATCAGCATTTGAAACAGTGTCAGAGAGATTAAGGTTATAAATGTGCTGGGTAAGTGAATTTGGAGATTATTAGATTGTTGGTGGTACTTGCTAGAATACTTGTTTATGGGTGTTGTGTGTATTCTCTCAGCATCTTCTCTTTGAAAAGATGTCATTATCTGTACTCTGTGAGTTAAAGGCTTGATATGTAATTAACAGGTGACAGAACTTTTTCAGAAATTGAGAGAGCAGAGTTTAGGGCTGCCACTGACAATGCGGTGGCTGTTACCATAGGTCTGAGAAATTGATCTGAGATTCTTCATCTAAAACACTAAGACAACTTTCTCAAAAGCTATTGCATTCCTGGAAACTGTCATGTGTCCTTAATTGTAGGAAGCCATCAACAACTGTGGAGGGTGGATACAATCAGAGCTTCGCTGAAATCTGTGTCAACTGTGTCTGTCATTGACCAGACTCTCCTAGAAAAAACAGCTTCTGCTTCATTTCTGCTTAATTTTCACCTAGGCTTCTTACTAAGCTTGATCAAAATAAGAAAGGAGTTCTGGGCAGTGAATCCCAGGCATCCATAGATGGATGACACTGGTGTCATGTGGATGACAGATAGTCCTGGACGAGAGTATGAGCAAGAATGGATATCAGACTTAAGAAAAGTGGGCCAGAAAGTTGATTTTTAACACAAGATCGAGAAAGAGAAAATAGAGAAGATAGTGTGTTAGACACAGATAAAGGATTTTTAAATTTTTCTTTTAAAGAATGGTATTTGTTGGCTGGATTTTTATGTAGGGTAGAAGATCTTACTAAACAAGAGCAATCTGTAATATAAATAGAGAGGATTGCTGATGAATCGAGTATCTGAGGAGATGGATGGGGTTAAGAGCAGTGTATTATTGGAGACTTTAGTATTCAGAATGAAGAACATGGCTTTCTATGAGACAAGCAAAGAAGCCTAGTGAAAAAAAATATTTATTTAGGTTTGGAGTGATGAATTGAGGGAAAGGCTGGATAATGATCTCAATTTTCTCTGGGAATTAGGAAGTAAGGATTTTTGCTGAGAGGGTATCTGACAGGGGTTAAGTTTGATAAGAGTGCATAGGTTTGGAGTAATGGCAGAGGGAATGGGGACAAAAGTTATCTATAAATAAGTAATAGACTTCTGAATTCACCAAAGCTCATAGGCCAGAACCCATGCATGGCCAAAGTACCAACCTTCATGGAAGCTAGATCCTACACACCTGAGCTTAATGAATTATAGTTTACATGAGTTCTTTTTTTTTTTTGGTGCTATGGCTCTATACTTTTCTCATGAACATTCATTTAGACATGGAAAAGGTAATTTGTTTGCTCTTGGCTATTTTAGGCATTTAGTAGAAAATGTATTTTGAAGAAGATAACCAAACAAGAGAGAGGACCTCCCAGCTTTAGTGGGTTATACCATCAATGATTTGGTGAGAATTTTTGTGAAGAGATAGAATAAGGTATATTGGCAGAATAGGAAAAAAAAAAAAAACACCGAGGCCTAGAAGGGAGATAACTGAATGGTAGAAATGAAAGAGATAAGACAATAAAAGTTTTCATAGATTTAATAACATACTTAGTGGGAATGAAGAAATGAGAAAATTGGGGAAAAATAGCAGGGCTAGTCAAGGAGTGTATGAGTGGAAATATTTTCAGGACTATAGTGCTTCTAGATGGCGGGGAAAATCCAGTTTTATTCATGGAGTAAGACACCAAGAACATCAAATAACTAAAGAAGAATTTTCTTTTTTATATTGATAACTTTTTTATCCAAAGTTAGATATATGTATGAAGAAATCTTATGATGGTTACCCCCCATTTCCCTCCTCCCTGTCCCCAATCCACTGGGTATCCTCCTCTTTGGGCATACTGAATCTGTCCATGGAGTAGGGGACAAGAGGTAGACAGTCCCCACCATTTGTGTTGTTGCTGATGGAGGCAAGATCTCTGGATATTCTCCCCCACCATGGCTCTTGCATTCTCCCCCTCCTCTTCCACTCAGTTTCCTGAGTCATGTTGAGTGAGTTTTAAGTCTGCTTTATTGTTGTGATCTTAAGTGTCTCTGGATTTCTGCTTTGGGTTTTGTTGGGTATCATTGGTGTCTGTCTTGTTGACCTATTCTGTGTTATCTGACTTGCTGTGGTGATAGGTCTCTTGCTTATCATGCCATTTTCTTATAGGTTTCATTTGGGGCCTACATGATAGGTCAAGGGTGGTTCATCTCATGCCAGGATGTCAGCCATCATCCCATGGCTTGTTGGTGGAGTTGGATTGACCATAGTTCTCTCATTGCCTTCTGAAAAATACAAACAGAATCTCTAGAGAGTGTGATCAGTGTATATTAAATGAGACACACATTGCTTATTTGGCAAAATTCTACTGTAAGTCTATAGTAATATAGTAATTCTCTGTAAGTCTATAGTAGTGGATTTTTGGTCCCCATAAGTTTTTGCCATGGATCCCAATTCCCGATAAGGGTTCCTTGTCACTGAGTGGATCTCTTAGCCAATTTGAAAGCTCTTGATTACCCTCCTATGTTTTAGCAGCACTATTGCACAGATGATCACTTCTTGACTTGCTGATCTCTATGATAAAGCAGTGTGTTCAGCATTCTCATGACATCAGTCTAAATTTTATATCAGAGGCCTCTGCTTTCCCCAAATATCATTGACCTGTTTCCCCTGGAAGCTTATGTAGCACCTACCAGCACTACACATGATACCATCTGGGAGCTGGTTACCATTCTTGGATCTCACAGGGTCTTTCGGTGTTGTGCAGTGGCTTTCTGGGTTTCTTCAGCAATAGAGTCTTACCTTTGAAGTGGTGAAATTCGAAAGTAGCCAGTTTTGTTTTGGGGCCTCATGGGTCTCTTTGATCAACATCTCAATGTGGGAAGGAACCAATGACTGGGATAGGGAGTTATAGGTGTGATCAATTTTTCCTGGGGTTAGGCTTCCTCCCATTCTATTCATTATCCCTGTTATCAGGCAATGCCCACAGCTTCCTTGAGAACTTATTGTATGAAAGTAGGGATTTCATGGTTTTGAATCATTATTGGTTTAGCTTATTGTATAAGTCCTCCCATATTCCCATTCCTCCCCCTATTCCTTCCATCCCCTTTTATAGTCCCTCAATTCACTTTGCAGGTTTGCTTAGAGTTTACGCTTAACCTCATTAAGAACTGCATATATGATGGAGAATATGTGGCATTTGATTCTCTGTTCTGGTGTGAGTTCACTAAGTATGATCTGCTCCCAGTCCATTCACTTTTCTTTAAATTTCATAATGTCTTTTTTCCTTTCAGTTGAGTAGAATTCCATTGTTTAAATATGCCACAACTTTGATATCTATTCATCCAGAGATGGGCATTTGGGTTGATTCCAATTCTTAGCTCTTATGAATTGAGCTGTAATAAACATGGTTGAGCCAATGTCTCTGTCCTGAGAAATGAAATCTCAAGGGTAGATGCCTAGTAGAGGGATAGCTGGGTCCATTGGTAGCTCTATATCCATTCTATTCAGGAGTTTCCACACTGCTTTCCATAGTGGTTGTACAAGTTTACAGAAAATTACTTCAACAGGAACAGTAGATAAGACTCTCCACTACATGGAGCCAACCTGCATTACATTCTGTGTGTACCTTGTCCATGAGGTAGGGGCTGTTCAGCCAAGGAAGCCATGCCCTGTGTTCCTTAATTGGATTATTCATATGGACCTTGTTTTTTACACATGCTTTTAAAGTATTTTATTATGCATATTTTAAGAAGCATTTTCTTGTTCCTATAGTTACATGGGTAGAAGGACAAGAAAAATGCAATGGGAGGTAGTTTTCAGAGAACACAAGAGTGGATCCTTGAAATATAAGGAACCTTTTGATCCATTGAAAGAGATAAATGCTTTACAGGTGGAGACAAGCAGGAACAAAGGTCTTAAAAGCATCAAAATGTTCTAGTTGTCTAAACAACACTTTTTGTGCTTCTCACATCTATTGAGAAGATAAACTTTATTGTAACACATGTCTTGGCTGGCTCTTGAAGAGTGCATTTCCTTAAAGGGACGGTCAGAACAGGAATTTATCTATTTTTAGTTTTTAGGCAGAATGAGTAATTCAAGGCTAGAAAGTTCCTATTATTCTCATTAGTAAAACTGCTGGATTACAGAAGAAGAAAAAGATTCATTTCTTTGTCACAGAGATAATTGTTAGTGTTTTCTAAGCATGTTAGCTTCATAACTATGAAAATGAAGAAACAAAATGGATAGATTGTACCAAGCGCTTTCCTAATGTGTACCATGAAATTATTCTGATATATTCATAGTGTTTACTTCCATGAAACAATTGCTTCAGCAGACTGTAACTTTCTATTTATATTATGCAGCATTAAGCATTAAAATTATAGTATATAATAAAATTAGTATCATTATTTTGCTTTACATGAATCTATTGCCACAAGTGCCCCTGAAAGAATTATAAAAAAACTGCAGCAATCTCAATAATATTCTATGTAAGGGGTACTTTTCATTAAAGTTCTATAAGCAACTCTCTAAAACATTGAACTTGAGGGTTCCTACCTCAAGTAAGGAGGGAGGAAACAAACCAGCAGTAGGTCAGAGGGTCATTGGGAAACTGGGCTGCACACTAGGCTTGCTCACCAGGGCAAAAAGCCATTCCAGGGCATCTGCCTGGGAGGGAACAAACCAGCAAAATATCAGCAGGGAGCAGAGCTGCCTACCAGTGTCATCCAGGGGCTGAGAGCTGAGCTCCTGAGCCAGAGCTGGAACTCAACACTAAATCAGACTGCCAAAAGCCAACACGCCTGACATGGCTCAGGATACATTGCAGAAGAGGGGCAGAAAGAGTATAAGAGCCACAGAGTAGGTAGGAATCCTCTGAGGCACTATCCCCTGCTATCCCACAGGGACTGGCCTAAGGCCTTCATGACCTCACAGTGACTACCATAATAACCTCACTGAGGAGTGCCTCCTGGGTTACGGGAGCAGGGGTCAGGGGATAAAAGTAGAACCTGTTATAATGTATATAAAATTTAATAAAATTTAAAATAAACCAATAAACTTGTCACACACATTAAAAAATTAGTAGAGAAGGGAAGGATAGAAGTCAATAAATATTGCTATTTAAATTTATTGTATTTTATTATCTTTGATGGGGCCTATAATAAGTAATATCTAATTCCTCAGTGACTAAAATAATAGACATTTAAATGAAATTTTAAAGTTAGCCTATAAAATAATAGATTCATTATGTTATTTTCATATATATCATTATAAGACATGTATATCTATTTATCTATCTATATTATTTATGTCTTCAATTAGCATCCCCATTCCTTTTCCCTTATGGGTCCTCTTTCTCCCCTCCTGTAAAGTACCCCATTCTTTCTTTTATCTATTTGTTTTCTCTATATGAAATAATATATCATATTTTTCATTCTTAATCCCTATGATGGTTTGAATGAGATGTCCCCCATGGTTGTCCAGAGTGTTTTCAGTGATTGGTCCCTAGCTGGTGGCAATTTGGGAGGTGGAGCCTTGCTGGAGGAGGTGTGTTCCCATGGCTGGGCTTAGCAGTGTTATGGTCCAAGAGTTCTCCCTTGCCAGTTCAGCTCACTCTTGCTGCTATCTTTCACCTGATGTGGCAAGATGTGATACCTAGCTTCTGCTCTTCCATCCTCTTCCTGAAGTGGTGAAAGCAACCCTTGGAGACTATAAGCCGAAATGAACCTTGTTCTATCATGGCTGCATTAGGTAGTGTGTGTTTGTCCTAGCAACCTAAAAGTAACCACAACACCTCCATTATCCTCTCTTATTTTCAGCTTCTCTAAAATCCTGTTGATGGCACGAGGACAGAAGCTACATAAGAGTCAGAAGGCAATTGTATAAGTAAGTCCTTACAGGAGACTTAATCATTTTCAAAGTATCTCTTCCCAGATTGATGTAGTAATTTTCATATAGAATGCTGATGATAGAAATGACAGCGTCATACCAGCAGAGTTTTCCTAACCATTCACTTTCCATAGTGAGAACATAGTGACAAACACATTGAACCACAAAGACTGATAAATGTATGTGGATGTCAGAAAAGAAGGGCTGATTGAGCACCCTGGCAGGTATATTTTTTTCTGTAATCAGAATACAGGCATGCTTTCTGATATAAAAGTATAAAATCTTGTCCAAGATAGTTTAGTAAGTTTTTCACCATGATTTAGGCTTCAACAACAACAAAAAATTTCAAAAAATAGATTGTTGCAGTAGTATTTTGTAAAATTATTTTTCAATCTTTTATTTATATATTTATTTATTTGAGAGAGAGATAAAACATACCCAAGAGGCAGATAGAGAATGGGCACACCAGGGCCTCTAGTAAACGAACTCCAAGTGTGTGCACCACCATTTGCATCTGGCTTTACATGGGTACCAGGGAATCAAACTCTGGTCCTGAGGCTTTGCAGGAAAGCACCTTAACCATTGCATCATCTCTTGAGCCCCTCCAATATAAAATTGAGAATTTTATATTGATTCAGTATATGTTTTCTCAAGCAAAACTTCCTAACATGACATGACTGCCCAAGCTTCACAAATATGAATGGATATTGCAACTTTAAATGAATGTATAGTAGTGAACAAAGAGAAGAAAGGTCCCTCTCCCCAAACACACATATATCTATTCCAGATGCATACACTCTGAGGACAGTGAAAATGTGGGTACAATAGAAGACAATTGAGATGTGTTTGCTTGTCCAAGATAAAAATGCCTTGAATCAGAATTAGTAAAGTACAGAAATAATATTTTGATTATGAGGGATAGGAAACTACTAGGTAATAACCCCATGTCCTAGGATTGATCTCTAAGGAAAGAAGCAGCATCTGGAAAAGTACCTTTACTAAAATATCATAATTTCCAGGTATGATCACAAAGGTACTAGTTATTTTATCTCACAAAGTATCTAAATAGGCATGTAGCAGAGAGCTATACTTTAAAACCTGAAATATATTAATGAAAACATAGCCCATTTTGTGTGTGTTTTGATAGTCAACGTAATTCCAGTAAATATACAAGATGAAATGGAGGAGAAATAAAATATAGTACAGCCAGAAAACCCAATGCATGTGAAAACTGGTATTACACAGAAACCTATTATCTATTACCACTGAGAATGTTGATTCTACCACCCTTCTTATCTACTGATAGGATGCACTCAGTTTCCACATATTAAACTACAAATTTCATAAAATAATGTGCATAAAGTAAACTAATAGTTTTCCTGGTGTGCTAATTTTTAGATTCTTTTAAAAAATTATTTATTATTTATGGAAGAAAGAGAGAGAGGCGAGGAAGAAGAGGAGATAGACAGAGAGGGAGAGAGAAAAAAGAGAGAGAGAGAATGGGCATGCCAGAGCCTCTAGCCACTGCAAAGGAACTCCAGACACATGTGCCTCCTTGTGCATGTGGCTTTACATGGGTACTGCGGAATTGAACCTAGGTCCTCAGGCTTTGCAGGCAAGCACCATAACTGCTCACCCATCTCTCCAGCCCCATGGTGTGAAAATTTTGATTGATAAAAACCTTTCTTGAGATTTAATTTTTATTTTCTAATCCTAAACACCTGTGATCTTCCTCATAATTGCCTGATATTTGAATTTTAGAATTCAATTCCATGTTAGTTGACCCTTCACAGAATTCTGTACTGTGGCTTATATGTGTAATGTCCCCTCATGTTCT
Organism: Zapus hudsonius; assembly: GCA_004024765.1. Classification (NCBI taxonomy): domain Eukaryota; kingdom Metazoa; phylum Chordata; class Mammalia; order Rodentia; family Dipodidae; genus Zapus; species Zapus hudsonius. The sequence continues at coordinate 19,696 of PVHP010017045.1, forward strand.
CAGGTATTTCAACATCTGGTCCTCAGCCAGTGGCCCTCTTTTAGGAGGTTACGGAAACTTTAAGAGTTGAGGCATGGTTTGCAGAGGTGGGGCTTGGCTGGTAGAGGTATGTAGCAAATCATTGCTTTCAAGTATTGTTATATTTGGATTGCTTATATCCATGCACAATGCTGATTTTGGTTTATAGTCCCCCCTTTTGACTTCTTCAGATAGTTTCAGAATAGAGTAATTCCAGCTTCTTGATAGTTTTGGGAGTAGAGTAATTCCACAAGTTCTTATGAGTTCTGAAGCATTCACCCCTTTCAGTTCTATAGAGTAGTTTAAAAGCATTAGTGCTGGTTCCTTAAAAGTTTGGCCCTTTTAACAGTTGCTTTATTAGAAGATATTTCTATTGATGATCCAATTCACTGCTTATAATTGATCTAACCAGATTTTAATAACCTCTGGTTCAATCTTGGCAAGTATCTGCTCCAGAATTTTTTTCCTATTTATTCTGTTTTGCAACAGAATATTTGTTAACAAATAGTTTTCAAAATAATATAAAATGAAACTTTTTGTATTGGTGACATCAGTTACAATTCCTACTTATACCTCTAGTTTTATTAAGTCTTCATTTTTTATTTTTATATTTTGACTGACATAGCTAAAGTTTTATTAGCTTTTTATTTTCAAAGAATCACCTTTTCCATTTTTATTGTTTTTAAAGACTTAATTACATGTTTTATGATGTGATATTGATATTTCTACGCAGACCAGTCAAGAGAAGTGAGAGTTTATGAATGAAGGGTAAGGTATTGGGGGAGGGTGATGACTTAAGCATGAAGCTAAACCAAAATGGGTTCAAAATCATAAAATCCTCACTTGTATACTGTAACCTATTGAACAAGTAGTGTGTGTTATCTGGCAAGAGGGACCATGAATAGAAGGGGAGAGAGTCTAAGCCTGTGAAAAAGTGATCAGTCTGTCAACTCCTGTTCCCAGTCATTGGCTGAGCTGTTGACCAAAGTGAACCATGAGGTCCCAAAAATAAGACAGGATTCTGTGAAAGCTCTTGAATGCCCACCCCAGGCCTGAGGTAGTATCCTGTTGCTGAAGAAACCACAGAAAGCCATCTATCAACATTGAGAGAACCTGTGAGGTCCAGTATGGTAACCATCCCACAGATGGTAGTCAGGGCAGTGCTGGAAGACTCTGCATAAGCTGCCAGGGGAAGCTGGTCAATGACAGCTGGGTAAAACAAAGATTACTGACATGAAACACAGTCTGCCACCATGAGTAGGCTGAACACACTTCCTACTGGGAAAGAACAGCAAACCAAGAAAAGAGCGCTTGTACATGGATGTGCCAAAGCCTGGGGGAGGTAATCAACAGCTTTTAATTTGGCCAAATAATCCCCTCAGTGATGGGGAACCCCTAACTGGAACTGGGGACTAAGGTTGAAATTCACTTGGAGCTGGACTCTTGGGCCCCCAATGAGAGATGCACTATGTGAGCGATTTATGGATAGGTTAATAAAAATAGAATCTAGCTAATTCAGAAATGTATATCTCAGTTAACATATACTGATCTCACTCTCCGATGGAGTGTCTGTTTGTATCTTTCAGAATGCAGTGAGAGAGCTGTGGCTCATCTAACCCTACCAATGAACCAAAGCCAGTAGCTGACATTCTCGCAAGAGATGAGTCACACCAGATCTATCATAGAGAATCTATATGGAACCCCACAGAGAATGGTGGGATGAACAAGAGACCCATAGCTACAGCCAATCAGTCAACACAGGATAAGCCAGATAGACACCAAAGATTCTTGACACAACCTAAAGCAGAAGTAGAGAGACCCCCTAAGACTTGAACAATAAAGCAATCTTAATACTCACCCACCACAACTCAGGTAACTGAGCAGAAGAGGGGGCAGAAAATTTGTGAGAGCCATGGTGGGGGAGAACTCCCAGAGACATTACGTCCCTCAGTAACTGGGCTGACTCCTAGGCTATCCATGGTCCCCTGCCCATGCAGAAGGATATCTAGCTGATTGGGGAAGGGGAAGAGTGGCTTTGGGAAACTGGGGATTACAACTCATTGTTTGGTCATTGAATATAACTCATTATGGATAATAAAAAAAGAAAAAAGAAAAAAAATCTCCCAATAATAGGTGTTGGAGAGAATGCAGGAAAAAGAAACCCTTATTCAATGCTGGTGAGAATACAAACTTATACAACCACTAAGGAAAATATTGTGGAGGAAAATGAAAAAATGCATATAGAGCTAATAATGGACCCAGGTATTCCTCTACTGGGCATCCCCCCTCAAGATTCCTCATTTCAGCACAGAGATATCTGCTCAACCATGTTAATGTCAGCTCAATTCATAATAGCTAAAAATTGGAATCAACTTAAATGTCCATCACTGGATGAATGGTTATCAAAGTTGTGGTACATATACACCATGGAATTCTACTCAGTAATAAGGAAAAAAGGCACGATGAAATGTAAAGAAAAGTGAATGGACTTGGAACAGACCATACTTAGCGAACTCACACAAGAACACAGAGACAAATGCCACATCATCTCCCTCATCTGCAGCTCCTAACCAGATTAAACTTGAATAGTGAGCAAACTTGACATGCAAATTGAGAAACTGACAAAGGAGATGGGAAGAATGGAGGGGAATGGGAGGGTGGAGGGATATATACACTCATCTAAACCAATAATGATTCGATATAGTACAAGCCTTACTTTTTTACTTATTTATTTATTTTTTCAATTTATTTTTTTTATTATTCATAATTAGATACATGAATAAGGGAATAATGTGTTGATGTCTCCAGTTCCCCTATTTCCCTCTTCCCTGTCCCCGGTTAGTTGGATATCCTCCTCTGTGGGCAGTCTGGATCAGTCCATGGGGTAGGGGGTTGTGAATAGCCTAGGAGTCAACCCGGTTCCACCCCCCTTTGCATGTTGTTACTGAGGGGGGCTATGTCTCTGGATATTCTCCCCCACCATGTCTCTTACAATCTTTACGCCCCCTCTTCCACTCAGTTCCCTGAGTCATGGTGGGTAAGAGTTAAAGCTGCTTTGTAGTAGAGGACTTCGGGGCCTCTGTGCTTCTGCTTGAGGTTGTGTTTAAAATTGTTAGCGTCTGTTTCACTGGTTCATCCTGGGTTGATTGATTGGCTGTGATTATAGGTCTCTTGCTTATCCCATCACTGCCTGTGGGGTTCCATGTAGATCCTCCACGGTAGGTCTGGGGTGACGCATCTCTTGCCAGGAAGACAGCTATCGGCCTGTGGCTCAATGGTAGGGTTGGAAGAGCCACAGCTCTCTCAGCGCCTTCTGAAAAATACAAACAGAATCTCCATTGGAGAGTTAGATCAGTATAGGTTAATTGAGGTACACTTTCCTGAGTTGGCTAGATTCTATTGTTGGTAGCTTTTTGTAAATCACTTATAAAATGAGCTTCTCTTTGGTGTCCTAAGATATTGGTTCCCTTTGTAATTTACCCTGAAATCCCTGTTCCAGTCAGGGACTCCCCTTCACTGAGTGGATTTCTTGGCCGAATTGTCAGCTGTTGATTGCCTCCCCAGGCTTTGGTGCCTCCATTGCACAAGTGCTCCTTTCATGGTTCGCTGTTGTCTCCTAGTAGGCAGTGTGTTCAGCCTACTCATGGTGGCTGACTGCATTTCATGACAGTGGGCTCTGTTTATTCCAGCTGTCATTGATCAGTTTCCCCTGGCAGCTTATGCAGCGCCTTCCAGCTCTGCACTAACTACCATCTGGGGGCTACAAGCCTTACTTTTGTACAGTAAACTCTCGAGGAAGCTGGGGCACTCTTTGTTATAAGGATCCTGAATGGCGTGGGAGGAAGCCTAACCCTAAGATAAGTGTCTCTGACCTATAACTCCCTGTCCCAGAATGTTGTTATTCCCACACTGTGCTGTTGATCGAAGAGAACTATGAGGTCCCCAAAACAAGATAGGCTTATGTCAAAGCTCTTGAATACCCACCCCAGGCAAAAGATAAGATACTATTGCTGAAGATACCACAGACTGCTGTTCACAACACCAAGAGACCCTGATGGATCCGGAAACAAAGGTTAGCTCCCAGATGGTAGCATGTGTAGTGCTGGAAGGCGTTACATGACCTGCCAGGGGAAATTGGCCAACAATATCCCATGAAAGCAGAGGACATTGATACATAATACCAATAAATCTTATGAGAATTCAGAGGACATTGCTGTACTACAGAGACCAGCAAGCCAAGAAGTGTTCATCTGTGCAATAGTGGCACTTAACCTTGGTAGGTAATCAATGGCTCCCTAATTTGCTAAGAGATCCTCTCATTGGCAAGGAACCTTTAGCTGGAACTGATATCCAAGGCAAAATCTTATGGAGACCAAAAACCAGAAAGGACTCCAAGGGGAAGCCTTTACTAACCATGGGCCTACATTATAGCTACATCCATTAGAATCTCATCAAATTAACAATGTTTTTCTCATTTAACCGATACTGATCTCACTCTCCATTGGAGACTCTGTGTTTTTCAGAAGTCAGCAAGAACTATGGACAACCCATTTCCACCAACAGTACCAGAGATGATGGGTGACACCCAGGCAGGAGTTGAACCACTCTTAACTCACCAACTGGGGCCCAAACAAACCTTTGAGGAAGTGTAGAGATGAGCAAGAGAACTACCTCCACAGCAAGTCAGATAACCTATGAGAGGTTAATGGAGACAGACACTAAGGATACCCAACATTGTTCAAAGCAGACACCAAGAGACCCTTAAGATCTCAACAGTACAGCAGACTTAAAACTCACCCACCATGAATCAGGGAACTTTGCGGAAGAGGGGGAAGAAAGATTGTAAGATTGTAAGAGTCATGGTGGTATAGAATATCCAGAGACATTGCCCCCCTCAGCAACAGCAACAGCAACAGCAGCAGCAGCAGCAACAACAACACACACACACACCTGGAGTGTTCTGGCAATTCCACTGAGTCGGTTGGGGGCAGGGAGGAGGGATAAGACTTAGATATACACTGTTTCTAGTTATTGACAATAAAGAAGTTAAGAAAAGAATAGCTGGAAGTTTTAGAAAAATGGCAAGTTCCAGGATCAGTAAGAGACTCTGGCTCAAACAAAAAATTTTATTTTTGAGATGAATTCTAGTTTCATTGGCATAGGAGGCCTGAATATTTTTCAAGAAAACCATCTCCTTAAGCTGATTATTGTGGTGCATAGTTGGCATCCAATTGCACTTTATTCTTTTTGGTTACTCATGTCAGTGAGGTTCAGTCCATCCAGAATAATTATGGTAGTAGAAGGTGGGAAGATAGTTCAAGATGGGCTAGGTATCTTTTTCTGTTATGATATACACATTTTCAATCCTCAATTTGTAGACAAGGTAATTTCCAAATTCATTTGGAAAGGCAGAAGTCCTCGGATATCCAAAGCTATCCTAAGTAAAAGAAGCTCATCCGGAGGTATCACCATACCCAATTTAAAGTTATATTACACAGCCATTGTAAAAAAAAAAAAAACCAGCGTGGTACTGGCATAAGAACAGAAAGATAGACCAATGGAACAGAATTGAAGACCCTGCCCTAAGCTCAAGCAACTATAGCTACTTAATATTGGATAAAGATGCCAACAATGTCAACTGGAGTAAAGATAGTATCTTCAACAAATGGTGATGGAAAATTGGATAAATACTTGTAAAAAGATGAAAATAGACCCAGTCCTCTCACCATGCACAAAAATCACCTCCAAATGGATCAAAGACCTCAACACAAGACCTGAAACTCTGAAAATCATGGAAGAAAAAATAGGGGGAACTCTCTATGAAATAGGAGTAGGGAAAAACTTCCTCAACAAACCTCTGGTAAACCAGGAAGTACAGCTATCATTCAACCAAGCTAAAAAGCTTCTTTACAGACAAACTTACCATACTCAAAGCCAATAAACCACCATCAGGTTGGGAGTTAATCTTTGCCAGCTAAAATACAGATAGAGGTCTAATATCTACAACTTACAAAGAACTCAATAAATTAAACAATACAATTTCAAACAGCCCTCTCACAAAATGGGCCTCTCAGCTCAACAGGGAATTCTCTGAGGAAGAATTACAAATGGCCAATTCTCATTTAAGAAAATGTTCAACATCATTGATAATCAGGGAAATGCAAATCAAAACAACAATGAGATTCCACCTCACTCCAGTAAGACTGGCAATCATTAAAAAATCTACCCACAACAGGTGTTGGCGAGGATGTGGGGAAAAAGGAACCCTTCTTCACTGCTGGTAGGAATGCAAACTTGTACAACCACTATGGAAAACAGTGTGGAGGTTTCTGAACAGGATGGATATAGAGCTACCAGTTGATACAACTATCCCTTTACTGGGCATATATCCTCAAGACTCCTCATTTCAGCACAGAGTATTTGATATATCTTGGAGCCCTGTAAAATTGTTTCATTTTTCACGAGGTGTTACTTCCATGTTCAAAATGTTGTCTTTATTGGTCAGGATAAGAGAGGGCCTATCTCTAATTTGAGATATTTTTATTGAATGGCTGTTATATGAGGGAAATTGTAAGAAACATTTGGGATTTCCTATTGTGTATCTAGGGTCTAAAGAGCCAAGAGAGTCCTTTAGCCTGATTTTTTTCCAGAGGCAAACCCATTGTAATAGCTCATATGCTATTTTATTGTAGGATGGACACTTCCATCTGATAGGAGTGAGGTTCAAATGGAGCAATTCAGAGCATGAGAGAGAATTCAAATCCAGCTGTTGTATTGAGTTGAGTGTGGTGATATGTTCTGGAAATCCCTGGAGCTGTATCTCTCAAACAAAGGGAAAGAAAGAAGAAATAATTTGTTCACCAGCTTTTGTAATCCATTGGTAAATTTGATGACATAATGTGAAAACATTTCCAGAGTATGCATCCCAGGTACAGGAACAGAAAACAGTTGTTGCATCCTCAGGAAGGGGCCCTGTGTTGGTGAACATAGACATGGGCAAAGATGAGGCATTATCCAGTTTCTTCTGTGTTTACTTGGTCAGAACATAAGAAAAGCTAGAATGGGGACACCAAGATTGAAAAGGAAGGTGCTGTAGTTACTTTCGTGTCTCTGGAAAGAAAGACCTAACCAAGTGCATCTGATGGGAGGAAAGCCTATTCTGGCTCACTGTCATTCAGGAGAAGCTTCAGAAAAAGATGGCGAGCAGAGACTGGACATCACACTCTTGCCACAGCAGGTAAAAAACAGCAGCATGAGCATGAGCTGAACCCTGGCATGGGGAATCTAGGTTATAATACCCCAAAGCCTGTACCCAGCTACACTACTCCTCCATCATGGCTCCATCTCCCAAACTGCCACCATTTGGGGACCAAACACTCAAAACACATTAGTTTATGGGAAACATCTGATTCAAACCACAACAGAAGGTGTTGGATATGAAAGGTTATCGTTTCCATCTGCAGCTATATATATGAACTAAGAATTGTGAAAAAATATAAATTACCAATGGAAAGAAAAAATTTAACTTTTTCTAGTCAAAGTAGCACTTGACCCCTGTCATAAGGGAAAAGTTAGGAATAGTAATAATGAACCAATAAGGTTAACATTCTGGAAATAGATTCAATGATTCAGGACAAAATATGTCTCAAAATTCCTACCATGGGCCAACTGACTCAATTAAAAATAGTAAAATTTAAAATGTAAGGTATATACTACATTAATTCTATAAATAGTTGTTAGTTTTCACTATATACAAAACTCAAAATTAGTTTATGTGGAGAAAATAAAAATAAATCCTAAATTATAAGCTTTTAGGTAGTTTAATCACTATATAAGTTGGTATCCATAATATTTTCAAAATACAAATCTCTTTTAGTAAAATATTTTGAGCACTCAACTCTAAGAAATTATATCAGTTTATTCACAGAGTATAAATATAGGTTAAGTACATTATAAAATAAATGTGATATAAGTTAAAAAAAGTGAGATAAGATTAAATAAATCTTATTTTTGGTCATTTTGGTGCACCATCTACCATTAGCTTATTATATAAAGTCATAATAATTAATTAGGTATTTATTTACTTAGCTCTAACTATTACTCTTTCTGGCAAGTCATCTTCTTGATCATTTTAAGGTTTTAGCTAATTTCTTGTCAGATCTGATTAAACTGTCATTATTTTAACCATGTACAGCAGCCATCATAGCCTTCAGACAAGGGATAGAACCACCAACCCTGCTAATTTGCTCACTCTGCTATTTGCAATCTATGATTCCTTTAAAGGAAAATTTTAAGGCACTTATCCCTTTTATGAAGGTTATGCCACCAGAACCATGTAATGGAATCTGTACAGCTAGTTAATTTACCTGTGGATGCATATCAGTATGTTAAATGAAGCATATTTGATGAGGGCTCCTTCCCAACACCTAACATAGTTGGGGAGAGCCATCCCTGTCTTCAGGATATTATGTTCATTCTGTAGTCAACTTGTAACCTTAGAATACATGAAATGAATGACATTATATCGGCTGACTTATATATCAAGTATTTATAAAATTAATATGTGTATTGGTAAAATAAAAGATTGCAGTTTGAAAAATTATAGCAGACTAGATTAATCTAAAACCCTTTTACAACAAATTGGTTTCAACTGTAAATGAATACGCTAGTAAAATATAAAGAAATCTTCAAGAATGGTTCCCCATTCAATCATTTTAATGTACAAAATTGTTTTCAGAACATAAAGATGGGCAAATGTTGACTGTAAAAGATGGAAAATGAAAGAACAGACAAATTCTAACCTCACAAAGGTTACTGTGTAGCTTAGGCTCCATAGCAAGACCATGTGGGTGTAGAAGGAGCTCATATAGAAATAAGTTAAAAACAGTATAAAAAATAAAGGCAGTCACTGGACGGTAATACAATTTTAATTATCTAAGAACACATATATACCTGATGAAGTAGTATTAACTATATTAGGCCAAAGCAGAGAAGTATCAGGAGAAATTCAAATCCATTTTCATAGTAGGAGATTTCAACACTTCCTGCACTGTGTGATACCATGTACTCTGAACAACATAGTCAATAAGCCTTCTTAGAAAATAAATAATACTGCACTCAACAATAATAGAGCCCCATTCTTCAAGTGCCATAAAAATATACAGTCTTCAAAGGACACATTTGATGGAGAAAAGAATAAAATTAAGTTAGCAGCTAAATGAGCTCCCAAACATTTGGGAAAATGGAAGCTTATAATAACATGAGTCAAACTGGGATCTTAATAAATATTTGAAAGTACTTAAAACTGGATAGTAACAAAATATTTGTGTCACTTTTTCAGGATGAATCCTCTGAGGAGGGAACACCCCCGAAAGGGATGTATAGAGCCCCTGTGAAAACGCAAGTGGAAGGCAGAACTTCAGAGAGTTGGCTAGAGAGACTGAGCCAATCTCGTGGCAGTCCCAAATCAACACTCTATAGGGACTCCCACAATCTGCCAGCATGGACCTTCTGTGGTCCTTTTTCTGTGCTTAGTCACTGCCAGGATCAGCCTAAGCATAAGGGCCCCAGCAACACCACACTGGTGACTCCAACAATGGCTTGAAAGAAGTCCATGGCAGTGTTTTAATGAGTTCATTATAATAGCTTTGTAAAAAGTCAGTAAACTATATCTAAAGATAATAATAACAAGGAAATAATGAAGTTAACTGCATACATTAATATGTTCTAAAGCAAAAATTTCCAAATTAAAAATAATTTGTTAAAAAATTGCTTTGTAAGATATAGAAATGATTGGAAAAATTAATTTTAAAATGTAGACTGGAGATATGGCATAGTGGTTAAGAACACTTCCTGTGCAAGTATGAGGGCCTGATAAAACCTGAGAGATTGATCACTGGTGCTTGACCCCAGGACCCATGTGTGGTGGTTTGATTCAGGCGTCCCCCATAAACTTATGCGTTCTGAATGCAGGTCCCCAGCTGGTGGCAATTTGGGAATTGGAGCCTCCTGAAGGAAGTGTATTGTTGGGGGGCGGGCTTATGGGTATTCTTGCCAGCTTCCCCTTGCCAGTATTTGGCACACTCTATTGCTGCTGTTGTCCACCTGATGTTGGCAAGGAGGTGATGTCCACCCCTCTGCTCATACCATCATTTTTTCTGCCATCATGGAGTTTCCCCTCAAGTCTGTAAGCCAAAATAAACCCTTTCCTCCTAAAAGCTACCTTTGGTTGGGTCCTTTCTGCCAATTAAAAGAAAGCTGATTCCAATAGTAAGTTGGTACTGAGAAGTGGGCTGCTCATTGACATATTTTGCAGTGTGAAAGTTTATTCTGTGCCATTAAGTTTTTCTTGGTATTAGGGCTCAGTTAAGAGACCTTGCACTATGGAGATGTCTGAACATCATTGGGATTGATAAAAACTATGGGGACTTTTGAAGTTGTACTGAGTGCATTGCATTTTACATCATGGATGGTTATCAGTGTTATGGTGGTGATGTCCATCCTCTGCTCAGGCCATTACTTTTCCTGCCCCCATGGAGCTGTCTCAAGTCTCTAAACCAAAACAAATCCTTTCATCCCACAAGCTGCCTCTGGTTGGATGTCTGTTGTAGCCAGGAGAAACTGACTGCAACACCACGGAAACAGATTGGTGTAGTCACACACATCTTTAAATCAAGCCCTGTGAGGACCAGAGACGGAAAAGTCATTGAGACTTATGAGTAGAAGGGTATTAGGGACCCAGCAAGTTTTGGGATCAAGTAAAACCAGATGAAAGAGCAATGAAGCTGGACACAGACATCCCCTCAGGCCACCACAGGCAAGTGCACCTGACCACAAGCAAACACACGACACCACAGACAACATGTCACCTTATACACACACAGGCCAAAAAAAAAAAAATCAATGGTATAAAGTATTAAGCATAAAAGAAAAATAACTAGTTATAGTGAAAATTTTAAGTAATAAAAAAGCAAAAACCAGAGAGCAGCATTTTTCTTGCAGTACTATTAAATTTGAATATTTAAAATAGATGTAACTTGCATCATCACTACACTGTTAAAGAATACAGGAAATCTGAAATACAAATTTGGTGGATAATTACCTGAGCATGGTAACTGTTAATGGTTTTTATTTTAACCACCTATATTTCCAAGAATCTAGTTTTTGACACAGAGCACACAAGGATTGAATCCCTAGTGTGGATGGTGGCAGGTAACTGGACTTTTGGTTCCATCTGCCTTGGGTACAGAAGAGATTCTTTGGGTTCACAGGAGAGTTTCCACTTTTTCACACAGGACTTAAGACTGTGACCCTCAAGTCCTCCTAGAAATCATAACAAAGGAAAACAAATGTACTGAGAAATGAGTCCAATCATTTGGGCATTATCCCACTATGTCTGGCATTCCATTTGTCTTGGCTACTGCAATGACTTCCTAGAGTGCATTTTCTAAGGATTCTACTGTGTGCTAGGTAATGCCTTTCCCCAGGATTCACTGCATTCCTCTCTGGTCTCCTGGCACAGTGCAATCTCCCAATGGGTGCTTCTCTGTCTCCCTGGTCACAGGCACTGCTTTACAGGATATTCATGATGTGAAAGCAACTTACATTATATTTTTTCTGAAGGGTCCCAAAATCTCTATTTTTCTTCACAGTTGTGTTACTTAGGGGTGCTATAGAGGAACAGAACCAATAGAATGAGTATATATTACAAAAGGGATTGATTAGCTGAGATTGTATGGTAAGAGCTGCAGAGTCCAGGAGCTGTCTGCAGGCTGGTGAGGTTGAGAACCTGTTAGCTATTCAGTGGTCCAGCAGCAATGGAACAAACACTTTCACTGCAAGAATCCCAGGAGATATGCAAGCAGTACTGCTTTTTCTCAAACTTCTTTATATCTGCTCGATTGCTGGAAAGTTCTGCCCACTTTAGAGGCAGGTGTTCCCTTTCAGTTTCCTTTCCTAGAAATGCCCTCACAAACCAGAGGTGTGTCTCTCAGTTGAACCCAGATCTAATTAAGTTGAAAATCAAGACTAACCATCGCAGTGTAGTGTTCTTCAAAAATATCAACTTTTATGTAATAATTTCCTTTCTCTCTATGATTTTAATGGTCTGTGGGCTCTGGACTGGGAGACAAAGAATACGTTCTTTTTCCATGCCTCAATTGATATTTTCTTACTAAGTCAAAATCCTTATGTCTATCTTGTTCTCTTTCATTTATTGGGATAAATTCCTTTTCTGAGTGCTCACTGGTTCTTCTGAAAACATATTTTTGTTATGCATAGCCCATGGGTTCAACAGATACAATTATGCTTGAATCTTGGATTTTAAATTTTGTTTCTCTTTTTTGATATCATCATCTTCCTATCATCAAATGTAGTTCACATATTTCATATTCTAAGAAATCACCATACATGGAGACAAGAGAACTACTTGACACTAGATTTCAAGGATGAGAAAAAATCAGCATATAAATATCTTTTAAGCAAGAATTACTTTAATGTATTTTTGTAACAAGATGACAAGGTAGAATGCAAATAAGGAGACTATATTCAGCCAACATTTGCTTTCATCAGGGTTTAATGGTTTAAGATCTATTGGAATCTATTGTAGGTCACGTACTCAGTGAAAAAAATAACCAATATACATGGCCAACACCCTCTTGGTCTGAAGGAGAAATGCATCGGTAATAGTGTGCATGTGGGTTTCCCGCTTTGTCTGCCACAGGAAGGTTGTGGTGATACTGACAGGATCTTCCACACATGCACGACCAATCCTGAAGTGTTCGTTGGGGCTTTCCTATAATGGTTTGAGTAAAACTGTTACTGTTTTGTCTAACAATGTCATTAGAAGCAAAATGAGAAATTCTTAATATTTTGGATACTCTCTCCATGTTAATGATTTTTCTCGGTTCACACCATCTTATTTTCAATCTAATTCATTGACTTTCATATTAACTATTTACTATGTAGAAAGCAGTTTTTATTCCTTGTTATAAATGAAAATAAACTTAGAATAACTTCCGTCAAAAGATCTCAGAATCCACTGGAAGAGAACTGCTGTTTATTTAACAATGATTTATTGAGAGACGTTACATAACAGGCACTAAGTGAAGTCATTTTTATTTTCAAACTTGTGATTCTCCTGCCTCATATTGCTAGGTGCTGGGAATAAAGGTGTGCCCCAATAAGCCCAGAATATTATAATAATGATGAATATTCATGGTAAAGGTGAAATTAGGGCTTGCTGTCTTTGAAGGACACAAATATTTTAAGAACTTTGGAGAGAGAGAAAGAAAGAGGAAAAGAGAAAGAACTGCTTATGTGAAGCACAGCTTTGAAAGAATACAGATGTGAAAACAGCTAGGATTTTGGATAGTTTGGGAAAATGGAACCACCAGTGATTAAGAAGGCTGACTGACGGTTAAGACAAAAAGTGTTCTCAGTCATCCTACCATTGAACCAAGCCTTATCCCGCTGTCCTCACAGATATTGCGAGAGCTGCCATAATATTTCTTCACTTTTCCTCCTAATCACTCTAAGAGGGGAAGTGAGAGTGATTGGCTTTGTGGATTGAACAGAATTTTAGGGGCAGTCTTACTCTCTCTATAAAGGGTGTTGGTGCTTGTTAGAGAGGGAGATCACATGAGGAAAATTCTAATGAAATAACTGAACAAAGACTCTGACATCTTGTTCTGTTTTGATGAATGTTATTAAAAATAAGATGAGCCTCATTAATGATAATAAACATGGGTAAAACTATTAGAAAATGGGTAAAATTGCTAGAAAAAATACCAAAATTGACTCAGAAGAACTCTAATGAGTACAGAAAGTAAACTAGTATTTTAAAATCTTCTCACTAAACAAACACCAAGTCCAAATGATTTATACATGAGTTCTACCAAATGCTTAGGAGTAGAATTATTCCAAATACATAAAATTTCTTAAGAAATACAAAATAGCAAGATACTCTTGATTTCATTTTAGGAATATATATGTATGTAAAATTATGTGTACATATTATATATAACATGATGTATATTATATGATACTTTTATTATATATAAGTGTGTATATGTATGGAAAATATAGACATTATAGTATTCAGCCCTGAAATAGAATAGCACATAAAAATACTGAGCTACCTCATTCATGAATATAGATGCTAAAACCCCATTATTACCATACATCCAAATGCATGAATCTCACAAGCATAAGTAAAAATCCAACTCAGAAATTTATTTTTTGGTGGGTGGAGGATAGTTGAAAAAGGGTTTCACTATGTAACCTTGGCTGGCCAAGAACTTACTATGCAGACTAGGTTGGCCTTTAACTCACAGAGAGCCAACTACTTCTACCTCTGGAGTGCTGGGATTACAGGCAATAAGCCAACATACCTGGATTGATCCTGGTTATCTCTATGTGAAAGGTAAGGAAGCATCATCTGTGAGGGCATTTGAGAGAAATTCATTGTTCTAAGTAGTGTTCTTTGCTTTAAAATTATTCTCATGGCATTAATTACACTTATATTTGGAAAAGTCCTTTGAAATAGACCATCCTTGTTTCTTCTTCAACTTATGAGGAAAGTAGGGTGAGGGCATTTGATGTTTTCCATGTAAACACAGACAATCACTCAGAGGTCTTGCTGCTGTTCCTCCCACTACAGACACCGGCAAAAGCTGAAGGAGTCTTCTGTTTGGATTTGTTTGTCCACATAAGCTGTGATTAGGTGGGAAATCCTTACTGCAAACATTAAGCAACAAAACCGTCATGTGAAATTGACATTTTGATATTTGTTTCAATTGTTTCTTTTGAAATGTGATATCAGAAGTTAGTTTCTAATAATGAAGTATGAGTAGTTGTCATTTTCTACTCCCTATGTGTTTATAAATTCTTTACATATATCATCAAATAATTTAATGTATGGCTTTATTAAATGTGCACTCATAGTTTATTCTTGATGAGCATTCCCTAGCTATATTATGATTAGCTATAATATAGTGAATTAATTTTCAGAAATATAAGGGTGTTGGCAAATTTTCCTAGAACAATATGATATGAAAAGTCAGTGGGATAATAAATGCAGTGGGAAAAGGTGATCCCAAGAGTTGAAATCCAATATATTATTATGTCCTAAGTAAAATTAATGCTGAAACAGTGAAGAATAGTCAGTGCAGTTTAGTGTTAAGAGATTTTTTCAAAAATATTCAAGGTCCTTATTATGAAATGTGCTACTTAGCTCCCTGACCCATCCCAAGGCCTTACTATTGCCCTTGTTGCCAGAAAGACAGGGTTCCTTGGGCTATCTATAAAACTCCCTCCCTCCCTCCCTCC